>JAODAL010031661.1:0-48115 GCA_025379985.1 Phyllomedusa bahiana
TGTTGGTCATTGTGCCACTTTTGACCTCATGCTGCTGCTGCGTCACCTCCACTCTCTGTCATTGTGCCACTCTGTGGCCTATCCTGTTTTTTGCCACCTACAGATTGTCATTTTGCCACTGTCTGACCTCATGCTCCCCCCCCCCCGCTGTGGGCTGCTCCCGGCCTCCACCTCTGCATTTTCCCACTGTCGACCTCTGCTGTGCTGTGCTGCTGCAGTGTCCTCCACACTCTGTCTTGTGCTACGTCTGACCTCATGCTGCTGCTGTGGCTGCTCCCGTGCCCCCCAAAACTGTGTCATTGTCCCACTCTTGACCTCATGCTGCTGCTGCGGGTACCTCACTCTCGTATTGGGCCACTCTGTGGCCTACTCCTGTTTTTGCCACTCCAGAATGTCATTTTGCCATTGTTGACCTCATGTTGCTGTGTGCTGCTGCCGTGCCCTCCACACTGTGTCATTGTGCCACTCTTTGACCTCATGTTTGCTGCTGCCGCACCTCCACTCTCTGTCATTGTGCCACTCTGTGGCCCCTACTCTGTTTTTGCACCTACAGAATGTAAATTTTTTGCCACTGTCTGACCTCAACCTTCTGCTGTGGCTGCTGCCGTCCCCTCCACACTCTGTCATTGTGCCACTGTCTGACCTCATGCTGCTGCTGTGGCTGCTGCCGTGACCTACACACTGTGTCATTGTGCCACTCTCTGACCTCATGCTGCTGCTGCCGTCACCTCCACTCTTTGTCATTGTGCCACTGTGGCCTACGACTGTTTTGCTACCTCCAGAATGTCATTGTGCCACTGTCTGAACTCATGCTGCGCTGTGGCTGCTGCCGTGAATACACACTGGTCATTTTTGCCACTCTGTGGCCTACTCCTGTTTTTGCCCTCCAAAATGTCATTGTGCCACTGTTTGACCTCATTGCTGCTGCTGTGAACTGCTGCCGTAACCTCCCCCACTTGTCACTGATTTTCCCAACTGAGCTCTCAGTTGTTTTTTTCCAGCTTTCGCTGCCATAACTTTATCAGGCTACATTCCCGCTTCAGTTTTTTGGTCGTTTTGCCCTCTTAAGTGCCAGGGAATTTTATAGTGAAGCGATTCTAAGAGCGGCGGCAGTCATCTGCGTGTCATTACTAAAAACACAACATTGTATTTAAGACCAAACCCCAAGCTCCCTCTGCATATTTAAGCATGGCACAACGTTCTACAGCACCCTGCAGGCTCTGTGCAGCCTGGAAATACCTGTTTTTAATGCGATTCGTCCCGAAGCAATTCGGAGCGAAACTAATTTTGTCGGAAAATTTGGAGAAGTCACCGAATCGAATTTTTGAGAAATTCGCCCATCTCTATAAATAACATATACAGTTGGAATGGAAAGTATTCAGACCTCTTCAAATTTTTCACTACTTTCATTGCAGGTATTTGGTAAGATCCAAAAAGTTATTTTTTTTGGTTCATTAATGTACACACGGCACCCCCCCCCTCCTATCTTGAGAAAAAAACCCAGAAAAGTAGATATTTTTGCAAATGTATTAAACAAGAAAAACTGCAATATCACATGGTCATAAGTATTCAGACCCTTTGCTATGACACTCAGGAGGTAAGAACTGTTGTAGCTATGAAAGGAAGCACAATCAGAACGGCAATTTATTTGCCTACATGTTTAACCCCTTAAGCCGAACACCTGAAAAGTAGTTAATGACCAGAACATTTTTTCTGTTTTTGCCTTCTTGCGTTTCAAAAGTTGCAACTTTTTTATTTTTTCAATGACGCAGTTGTATGAGGCCTTGTTTTTTTCAAGACAAGTTGTACTTTATGGGGGAATAGTTTAAATTTGCTTATAAATAATTGCAAAATTTGTTTTTTATTTTAAAAAAATATTTTTTTGTTTTTTTTAACATTTTTTTATGCCCTTCACATTTCACACTTAATAAATTGTTAGATTAATTCTACAGGTTATTATGGTCGTATGGATACCTAATATGTGTAGGTTTTTTTGTCTGTGTAATATATGAACAATTATTTTTTATTAAATATTTATTTTTATTTTATTATTTATTTTTTTGTTCATTTTTTTACTGGGCGTTCCGATCACCCGACAGAGCAGGGGAACCCTTTGATTGCGCTGCGGTAACGCACCGCCGCAATCAAAGTGTTAAAGCACCGGGATGCGGAGGTTTCCCCCGCTGCACGGTGCTCGTAGGAGCTGCTCTGGGATCCGGTGTCCGGTGTCTGCAGTGACGCCAAAAGACATCGCTGCAGACGAATGACCTGAAATGTCGGCCGTCAAAAGACGCTGGGCGGTCGTTAAGGAGTTAAAGCAAAAATATACAAAAAATACCATATTCAGTAGACAACCTGGTAAGCAAGCCCCTGACTACTATGAAGTACAATAAATAAAAGGGAAAGAAATAGTGATAAAACTTAACTTTTACTTAGTATAATAATTCAAAGTTCATGAGAACAGTAAGAATAGGTATAATCTCAATTGTCATCACAAAAGACCAATAAATAGTATCAATAGTGTCAAAAGAGGTGGGACCAACACACAGAACCCTTGTAGACCCTATATGAAAAGCTACCATGGCCCTCACCTTCAAAAACAGGGTGGTCGCCTCAATAAAGGTGTCCCCATCCGGAATCTCACACTATGAAAAAAATACCCTAGATGTTCCAATTATATGGATCCCACAAATACAAAAAAAACCTTTTACCGTATGTAAGACAGGACGAGTGATGGCCTGATGTGGCCGCTACAGTGTACAGGACCCAACGGCGCAGCTATATAAAGGCGCGAAAGTGCGCCTAGCTGTAGACGTCATCAAACGTGTCCCAAAGACCTGAGAAATGCAATGCGTCCAGAGTGACCTATGTTAGGCACACTTAAATAAAGGTGCAAAGAAACTGGTATTAGGAACATTAAAAAAAAAGCGCATAAGCGGCATAGTGCTCGATGCAAATAAAACGCATTGAGGCAAATACACTGTATGGTGCTCAAAGTGAGTGCACATAGAGCAACAATGCCTAAGAAACGACATTTAGATGACTCGTTCACAAAGTGTAGGTGAGGAAGGGAAGATCTCTCCTTAGGGAGAGCACCGAACGAACGGCTTGTAGAGTTTTTGTTTTGCCTTTTCGCCCTCTACTTAGCATCTGCATATCACAAGGCATGATGGGAAAGGGGCTGAGAGGCCCACAGCGCCCTCTTTGGTTGTAACAAATCCTCAATTTGCTTTTGACCCACCGAGTCTTAAGAAAGCAAAAAGGATTTTTTAGCCAAGCCAGTATCTCTCATCTGCAGACAACGCTGTTTCGGGATTTTTGTCTCTCTTCAGTGAAGAGCAGAGAAGATACTGGCTGGCTGTGTAGGAGGCATCGGGTAGCTCAGGAAGTGAAGATCTCTCCTTAAGGAGAGCACCGAACGAACGGCTTGTAGAGTTTTTGTTTTGCCTTTTCGCCCTCTACTTAGCATCTGCATATCACAAGGCATTATGGGAAAGGGGCTGAGAGGCCCACAGCGCCCTCTGTTGGTTGTAACAAATTCTCAAAGTGTAGGTGAGACACACAGTTTTTGTAGCAGATGTTGGTTAATGTTACCTCTCTTTATGGAGGGGGTCAAATGGTCAATACCCTACCAATTAAGGCATGTGGGATTGTGGGATTTCCACATGTCGTGAGTGGACATGACGAGCCACAGGAGTATCCCTTTGGTGCCGGATATCATCCAATTATTTGCCTACATGAAATTGTCGAATAGTTTTCCTGACATATTTAGTGCCATATGTGCACGTGATTAGGTAGATAACGTGTAGCTCTACAATTGATGAATTGATGTATCACAAATTCCTTGTTACTCATGCCTGCGTAGACTGGGCTCTTCTCAATATAGGCACATGCAACACAGTTACTACAAAAAACTGAAACAAATAGTATCCAAAGTATTCCTCGCAAGAGGAAGGAAGCAGAGTCTTCTGAAACGTCCATATGCTCGGTTCATCCTGGAGCATGTCCTCAGCCCTATATCACCTGGACTATGGTTGTTTGACTAAAGCATGAATATTTTGGACACTATTCGTTGCAAATAAGCATTGTTGATGGACTTTCACACAATAGTTACAATTTTTGATATGTTATACCTGCTCTTATGAATGGAAGACATTTCCTGTAAATTTTATGAACAGATACAAGATAAAATTATATTTTTCATTGAATAAACCTGCATGGTGTTTCTGAAGTACTGAAATTGTAGTGAATACAGGGGGCTCGGCCGATAAAGGCTTACTGCTGTGTGTTTACTTAGTAATTGGCCACAGTGTGTAACATAAGAGGAGCCAGCTGCTCAGCAGAGGAACATGGAGAGGTGAGCTTTTTTTTAATGATTTCAAGTAGCAGAAAAGGAGCACCTACCGAGCAGCTGTTATAATTGTATAACTGGAAGGGGGTTGGCATATGATCATACATTTTTCCTGTACTTGCTGCATATTATCCCTTAAGCTATAATAGGTTACATGAAAAATGACTGTCATCATAAGACAACCCCTTTGTAAAATTTTAAAAAAATTAAAAAGCTATATTTTAATCTCTTATTTTTGTATAATTATAATTGGTTTTTAACCCTGTTTGTACCCTCTTTGTTGTGGATGTTTTGCACTTTAATAATTATTGAAGAATTATGCACTGAAGAATCGCTGGTACCGTCAAAATTTATCCTGTATATTTAATTTGGCGAGAGGACGGAAGCCAGGGAGCCGTGCAAATCAGTGCAAGTCGATCGGAGGCACAGGTGCAGGAATATCAGCGTGCATGGTGAGTGGCGTTTGTTTCTATACCGACTTTAAAATTTACTTATAACTGGAAGGGGGTTGGCATCTGACCATACATTTTTCCTGTACTTGCTGCATATTATCCCTTAAGCCATAATAGGTTACATGAAAAACGACGGTCATCATAAGACAAGCCCTTTGTAAAATAAAAAAATATATAAAAAAGCTATATTTTAATCTCTTATTTTCTTCCACAAATTATTAAGCTAGATCATGGACTTCACAAAAAAGGAGACATTTTTCAGGCTATTGTTCCTTGTAAACACAAGCTCTTTATTAAAGATTTGGCACTTTATTTTTGCTGACCTATGGAAACAAAGAAACATCAGCATGGTAATAGTTCGGCTTTAGTTATTAAACTTTTTTTATTAAGACACAATTGTATAAGAAGAAATATAAAATATTATCTGCAATGCACAAGAAGTAGAACCTTTACAATATCATGTAATAAATATACATATTATCATCATCAGGGAAATTTAGAGGATATCTGTAACATCTAAATTGGATTAAAAAAATTCCTTTCTAGGGTCTTGTTCATGACTGCAGCAGTTTTTCAGAGTCATTAAACTTACAGAGGTTTGCAGCATGTGGCCACACTTCAAGACTTTGTTGGGTCTGAAGTGGAAGCCATTGATCTCTGCAGCCTTATCGTTAACAGATCAAATTATTAAAAAAAGAACAGATTTCCATAAGATTTTGGTTTCATACAATAAATAGCTAAAAATTGCTGAGTCTTGAAACTGTACGGAGTTTGGTGTTCTGTCATGGAATGGGGGAAGCTTTCTTTATAAGCCATGTATGTCAGGTTTAATAGTGGCATTTTACCTAATGGAGGTGGTTAAATGTATCTTCATGAAATACAACACATACCCATATAGTCAATATTACAGGGTTTCCTGGCTCATTGGAATCATTCATAGACCACCAACTAAAAGCAGCATGCCTTTAAATACTGGAACAACCCGCAAACTGTACAAAATGAAGGTGAGATAAAACATGTCCTAGAATGTGTTACTAATAACATGTACCCCAACTCTCTAAGCTATTTTAATTCTTCTATAGATGCAATTCATATTAAGCAACTTGTACCCATGTGATATTCTGATGCCAGGAAGTACAACCAGAGGATCACATGTCACAATTGTAACATTGTAGCAGATAGACACCATTTTTCTTAAAGAAGAATACATATTATCAGAAAACAGCAAGTTCTCAAGATTAACAAGCATCAAGTCTATGGAAGCGACAAATCTGCCACTAATGCAGCAGTGGGTAATGAGCAGAGACTGGTTCCAGTTGGTAAATAGCCATGATGTAATATCGGCTGACATCAAATCCAGGATGGAGGATAAAGGATTTTGCATACCAAGTACAGAGAGATCCATTTCTTTGCAAGATGCAGACTAAGTTTACTTTGATTCAGATCAGCATTTGCATCCTTAACACATTAAATGTGGATCCCTCAGCCCAGTGACAGAAAAGCCCCTTCTGCTCCTAGCTTTGCCAGAAGGCCATGCAGTAGGAACATCACTTCACCAGTTTAGATCCGGTTTCCTCATGTGTTCTGGGATATCTGCTGTGAGCGATGTTGAAGAAATCCTCCACTGCATCAAGACATATCAGTCGGTCCTAGATGAGGAAACAGAGTTAGAATCTGTAGCCATGATATTTGTAGCCTCTAGATCATCATTGATAGAGCGATAGGATTTTACCATGATATAGAGGTATCTCTCAGGCAGATCCCACCCTGCTGGGAAGATTGTTGTGTCATCTGCAAGTCGCAGGAGGAGCTCCATTGCCTTCTTCATGTTTTTAGGGCTGCTGATGGTGCTTTGCTTTGTAACAGACAAGAGGGATTCAGCCTCTTTTTGGAAACCTGCAGAAAGCAACAAAATGATTGCCTTGAATATTGTGAAATCCCAGGAAGCAAATAACAATACTCAAAAGCCATAAATATATAAGAAGCACGCTATATACATCTATCTATCTATCTCTATTATATATATATATATATCATATATATGAGAAAATGACAGCACTCCAGTTTAAAAGTGGAAAAAGTGAAAAAAAAAAAAATTAACTTTATTCAAAAAACCATGTCCACAGGGCAACGTTTCGGCTACAAATAGCCTTTTGTAGCCGAAACGTTGCCCTGTGGACATGTTGGAATAAAGTAAAATTTTTTCACTTTAAACTGGAGTGCTGCATTTTCTCTTTATATATTTGTGGACTCGTGACGAGAGTCGAACATTGCTGGCACCCACTGTTAATTTTTAAGTTTTTTGAGTGCTGTATATTATTTATATATATATATATATTATTATATATTATATATATATATATATTATTATATATATATATATATATATATATATTTTATATTTTATATATATATATTATATTTTATATTTCCAGCATGCACTGTGAAGGATTCAACTTTATATATTGTACTCACAACTCCATTCCTGTTCACCTACGGTTGGATTTCCTTTCTTGGATTTAATACAGACAAAAGGTGCTATACAAGAATTATAGGAAAAGTGACTTTTCCCATGCTCTTTGCAGAGTACTAGTTATTCAGCATACTCCGTGAAATCACATTACAGGCAGCCTCTGGGTTACGAACAAGATTGGTTCTGTAGGTGTGTTGGAACAGGTATATTTTTTTTAACTCCAGTCATTTTTTTTAAAGGTTTTTTTTTCAGTTTTGAATAGTACCAGAAAGGGTTAACACCTCTGTAACATTTGTGTTGCTGTCTGTGCCCCTGTTCAGAAGACTTGACCTCACTTTCCACCCCTCTTGGAACCAATATTGGTACCGCACCTTGGTTATGTGAGTCTGTGGGGGCTCAGAGGGAGGATTTTCTTTCCTGTATAAGGGCATGTCCCCATGGCACAGAGCAAATACCGGTCGTGTACATGGCTTCAGGAGGATGGCTTTTCTCCACTGTTTGCGGAGAAAATCCCTCCCCCTTCGCATTGACATGTACATGTTCCGCCCAAAAAACTGGGCGGAAGAATTAACATGTTCAATGCTTTTCGGACCGCCGGTGGTCTAAAACACCGTCCGGCGGAAAATCCGTGCAGTGGGGACCGCTGCAGGAATCTTCCATTATGGTCCGTGATAAAGTTTGGCAGCCGGTTTACAGACAGCTTTCAAAACTGAAAACCATCTGTAAAACTGGCTGAAAAAACCTGCCATGGGGACAAGCCCTAAGGCTTCAGTAAATATGTTGTACACCCCAGCTTAAAGGGAATGTGTCATCAAAAAATGACATTGTTTAACTCACATTTTTATGTTAAACACATTTTTTAGGAATTTTTGGTTATGTTTTTTTTAAATTTTCCATATCACTTTCAGTGTTTTTTTTTTATAATTCTTAAGTCCTGCAGTTTTCACTTTGGCCACTAAGCCTAATAATCGTCTGACACTTCCTGGTCTGTTTAGAGAGCTTTTCAGCAGTGTCTGCTCGTTATCAGTAAAAGCAAGGTCAAGCTGAAAGGAGACACCAGTGTGTACAGATAACACAGAATCCACCAGTCACAAGAGGAGATGTCACAGCTCCCCCTCTCCCCTCCATTCACGGTGAAAACTATCCTATAGACGTCTATGGGACAGAATCTGTCTTAAGAATCCTATGTGCATGAAGCTGCTGTAAAGTATCTCTCCGACTGCTGTTAAAGCAGTGCAAGCAAGAATGTCTTCCCCACAATCATATATAGACGACCGAATAGAGAAATCTACAATCAGGAAATAAAAACGACTGAGAGTAAAAGAATATGGATCAGGGGCTTGATTTAATAAATTTAAAAAAAAAATTGGCAACAGATTCCCTTTAAAGTCATGAAATATCTATAATTTATTTACAGAAACCATATAAATGATCAGGTATAGCAACTCTCCATTGTGCAACAAGCAAGTGAGATGTTGGAAGATATATATGCAACATTTCAGCTCCAGTTGGCCTTCTTCAAGTCATATCTGGTGGCACATATGCAAGTGGCTGTAGTGTATAGCATGCAACACTGCTAAAGGAGGGTGGGTTAGCCAAGGTGCTAAGTTAATAGGGCATAACTCAAGCTCAGAAGTTATGCTCCATGTTACACCCAGCAAAAGCCTCTGCTCTTAAAGGGGTTCTACCATGATAGACAATTATGACATACTGCTAAAAACAGCCCCCCTAAACTCACAGCGCAGACCATAGAGCCGGTAGTACTTGCCCACGGCTCTCCATTCTGTTCTATGACAGTTCCGAGCAGAGCTGAACACCACTTGGCTGTACTCAGAACTCCCATAGAACAGACTGTAGAGTAACTATAGAAGAGCAGCCAGCTGTCCAGTCTGTGCTGTGTCAGATGTTTGTAACTCAGGGACTGCCTTTATTATGTTCACTTCCTACTTTTGACATTGGCTGTACGTAGCTGATGAATGAAGTCACATGTGGTGAGCTGCCTTGGTGGGAATATAAGGAGTGCAATAGGCTATCAGCACACACATCCCTTGTTGCCATCATGGGAAAATAGACAATTTATGGGAGTTGAAAAAAGGGATGATTATTGGCTTTTGGGCAAAGGGTTAAGGACGTCTGAAATTGCGTAGTTTGTGATCTGTTCGCGTGCTGCTGTGGTGGATTTGTATTGCAAGTGGACAAATGGCACTGTTGCGAGTGACATAGAAACTGCAGAGCACCAGGTGCCATTAATGTGAACATCAGCTACGAAGTTGCACAAAGGCTAGCCAACACACTACAGTGGAGCAGCTTACCTCCAAAATGAACCACTAGACGTGTCCAAAACAACAGTTTAGTGACCCCTACTGTGTATGGGACTCTGAAGCAGATGGATAACTACTGTATCCCTGATAACCAAGTTGCATTGGCAGAAAAGAGTTTCATTTCCACGCCAGTATTGGTAAAGGGTTGTATTCGCTGATAAGCTTCTTCAAACAGATGGACGTTGGCACCAAACACCCTGCAACTATTGCTGAAAGTACAAGCTAGTGGTGGCAGTGTTATGGTATGGAGAATTTTTTTGTGGCATTCTCTGCACCCACTCATTCATGTGAAAGGCACTCTCAGCCGATTTGGGTACAAATCCATCCTTGCAGACTACGTACATCCATACATGCCAATTGCCTTCCCTGGGGAAGGTGGGACAATGTAACATGCCATATGGCTAGTGCAGTGCCCAGGCTTTTGGTGATCCGAACTTTATGCAGGATTAGGGGACCTGTAACCCCTGATGAAGCCAGTAGTGGTTGAAAATTTTGGGGAGGTCAGGATGACTTTTAAATTTGTGATTTCTAACCTTCTGTTCTCAAGTGGTCACCCGCTGCAAGGGGTGTAAACAAGGGGGCCCTTATTTGTGTTGTGCCCCATTGATTAGTGACCTTGCCCAAGTAGAGGCTTGGGATCCCTTACTGGAGTTAGTAAATTGTTTGTATATAAGGTTTTCCCTGCTAATGGGGTTGGTGCCTCCCAGAACTTGATAATAAAAAGGAGCAAAATTCCTTCCTTCATTGGGAGATTAGAAAGGGTTAAATGTGAGGTTAGAAAATCAGGTTTTAAATTTAGTGTGCAAGAGGTTAAGAGTTATAATAATAAAAAGTTATATTTTAGTGTTTTATAGATAGAGAACTGATAGACTTTAAGGTTGCCTATGGCAAAATAGTAAATATAGCATTCAACTTCACGTGACCATTAACACATTATGATACTGTGAGAGAGAAAGTTGCCTTAACTTTTTCGATGGATTTTGTTGTGACCTAAGAACAGATAACATGGTGCAGTAAGATACAACTATCAAGTTAAACGTTGCTGCATCTGTAGCACCAAATATGAAATAATCTTATCTTGGTCACATAAGACTGTTTCTTGTAGGCTGAACAACTCACTTGCAAGTGTGACAGCTTCACACCGAGGAGGAAGAGAGAGGAGACTCCAGCCCGACGAGACGATCAGGTAAAATCCAAAAACTTTATTTGTTTTCCATAAAAAAAGGAATTTTGTTCTTCAAGTTAAGTACATGGTTGAAAAGGCAGTGGTCAGGGCCCATAAACCGGGTTGCAAACAAACATAGCACACTCGACGCGTTTCGGGATCAAGTCCCTTATCCTGGTTCTGTGGTGCATAATATAGCAGGACCTGGTGAGTTTAAATAAACCACCCAAGGGGTACGCCCTCTGTGAGTCGAAATTTCCACCATCAAATTCATTAAAAAACGGACTGACACAAAACATTTAAAAAAAGAATTTCCCTATATATCTTTAGCAAAAAAGCGAGTTGGCAAGCCGGTTATGACCTGGATAGATCACAAATTTTATAAATTTTTTTTATATTTACTATTATCATATGCAATCATTCAATTCTCAATAATGATATGATATATCCTGTTGAATATTTAATCCTAAGGGAATGCGGGTGGCTAGATGGAAAATCCACCAGCTTCCTGGATAAAAATTTTTTTTGTGTAAAATTCCCCCCCCTGCATGAGCGTTTAACCTTCTCGATACCTATAAATGATAGTGAGGAAACATTCCCCTGCATGAACGGGTGGAAAAATGTTTTGGGACACGGCCGGAAGATTTAAAGGTAAACAGGTTGTATCGCATCAGAAAGATGCCTACGGATTCTAATCTTTAATGGGCCAGTTAGTACATCCGACATATTGCAAACTTGCAACTGTAACAAGAAAACTAGGTAGATAAAAAATTTTGTATTACATTTATATGTGATTGAATTTCAAAGGTTTTTCCCATTGCTCAAAGAACCTAAGGACTTAGTTTTTTCAACATTTGTTTGCACGCAGTCCCATATCGCATGTCCACACTTGTAAAAACCTTTGCTGTCTAGCCACGGTTGGATTTCTATTGTTTCTTGTACTGCCATCTAGTGGCCAATGTGCAAACAAGCTGAAATAACCACCACAACTGAGTATAGAGAGTGATATATTTATTAATGACTTTTACTTAAAGGGGTTGTCTCACTACATTGATTCATTTGCTGTCTAGCCACGGTTGGATTTCTATTGTTTTGGATTGAAATAGGCGGGGAAAGAAAAGGATAGCTCCCGATAGGTGCCCGTTCTCGTACATATCTAATATTGGTTTCAATGGCTTCCTTAATTCTAGCTTTAGTTATAGAGTAAAGGGAGATGCTTTTTAATGATGCGAGTAATTTGTGAATATTGTAGGCTATAACTGGTACTAAATTTTGATGTTTTGCCAGATGTTTTTATACGATTTTTTTGGTACTTGGACCGTATATACGGCCCATATTTTCAACTCTCTGAGCAGCTGCCTGGGATGGTCCTGTCTATTATCCCTTTGTTTTAAATTTTTGCATACTTTTTTTTCGACATGTAGTGAACTCTTGGTCGTCCCCTGCAATTTCTTCTTAGACGACATAACTTCCTAATGGTTTTATTACGTGTAACATGCCTTGGATGGCAGGTTTGAAGCCAGCAATATTGAGTTCTCTGCAGTGGGTTTCCTATAGGAACTTTTTCTTGATGCCTTCTTCTCCTACTGATATTGATAGGGTGACATCCAAAAAGTTAATATGGGATTTATCCCAATATAGGTAAATTTTTAAAATTTCTTTGTATTACTGTTAAGATATTGTACAAAATTATCGATTGTTCTGTCGTTTCCTGACCATATGAACAGACAGTCGTCAAATGTACCTACAATACCAGTAAATTTTGTAAAAAAAAATTGATTATTTTCATTGAGGAGATACCTTTCTCAAAGGAACCCATATATGCCTGCTGTGGCAGGTGAAAATCTAGCCCCATGGAGGCACCACATTTTTGTAAAAAGAAAAAATTGTCAAAATGAAAAAATTAGGGACTTAACAAGTACTCTACTGCTATGATTGGAATTCTGTTTGTCTGCAGAATATGTACTATATTTAAACAGGAAAGTTTCCAAAACAGTGATGGCTTGATCATGCGGTATAGATGGATATAAATTAACCACATCACAAGTCAACCAAACTGCATGTTTTGGCCATGTTAAACGCTCTACAACCGAGACCAGTTGTTTGGTGTCTCGTAAGTACCCTGGTATATTAACAACCAGGGGTTGCAATTGGGCATCGACCCCTCGTCCCAGTTCTTTTTTTTTTTAAAGATCCGATCCCTGAGACGATGGGTCGAAAGGGGGGGGGGGGGGGCAAAAGCCCCTTTATGAATTTTTGGAAGGGCATGATAGATAGGGATTATGGGATCTGACGGAAGCATTCTGGTTGCTATGGTTGGGGTCAAGACGCCTGCACATAATGCATAATCTAGAATATCTTTTAATTGTGCTGAAAAAAAAAAACTGTAGGATTACCACTCCATATTGTATATGTAATTTGAATCTTGTAACATGTTCAGATTACAAATCTGTAGAGTTCGGCATCCAGTAGAACTATTTGCTCCTCCTTTGTCCGATTGCGTATGATCAAATCAAGATTGTCTCTCAATTCTTTGATTGCAGCTTGTTTTTCTGGAGCTCAGTTCTTTTTTTGTTGTAAGTTGCGATCTTTGTCACATTTTTCTTTTAAAGATAAGAGTTCCTCCTCAATTCTACTTTGGAAGAAATCTAATGTAGTTGGACGAGAGTGAAGAGGATGGAAGTCAGGATTCCCTATATAGAAATCATCTTGCAAATCAATATCCTCTACTGTAGTTTCACTGTGTAAATTTCTCAAAACAGTGGTACTGTATAATTCTTGAAATGTAGGTATTCTTGATTCTTCCATTATATTCATGGTGATATTCTGTTGTTCATTATCTACAGTTTCATTACTAGTATTCGGTGTTATGGGCAGATCCAAAAAATGGTTAGTTGATGTAATTTGTCTGGCAAAGCGATTTACATCTAAAAGTGTGTCGAAAACTTGAAAGTCCTTAGTGGGACAGAAACCCAATCCTTTGGACAATCAGTCATTTGATCGGCGGTGGGGCTATCTTAGCCCATAGATTGATCACTGGTGTATTGACTGCGGTTCTCCTTTTATTTCCAAAATACATCCATGTTTCTTGGAGTGCTTGCTCCCCGCCCGCCGTATGCGTTTTTTGAACGGCGGGTTCGTTTGCCTCCTCTGCCCCTTCCTCTATTCCGTCCATTCAGATCTTCAGCTGGATCTCCTCTCGCATTATTTCTCTGATCCGCTAGTTGATTATGAGGGGTTAAGTCCCGATCAGAGTCTTGTGAAGTATTACTCTGTGAGTGTTCCCCCGTTGTTTCAACATCTGAAAAGCTCACGCTTCTGGTGTACCTATAGGAATCTCTGGAATGACTACACCCACGTAAGATTGAACGAGGGTGAGTTTTGTCATGTTTCCAGTTGTAAACACAGTTGTTAGAATAGTCTGATAAGTCTTGTTGGAATTTACTCTGCTTAACGGAAATTATGTGTTCCTCCAATTTTTTCATATTGGATTCCATCTTTTCCCAGAGCGAGGCATATGTGGGATCTTGGCTAAATTTAGCAACTTCCTCTTTGGCTGCCAATATTTTCGATTTTAACTCATTGAGTGCAGTTTTTTCTTGCGCCACTATTAGCCCCATAAGCTCAATTGAGCACCTTGATAGTATGGCATTCCATTTCTCCTTGAATTCTTCGGAGTAGATAGTGGTGGGTAACTTTTTTAATCTAAGTCCCCGTGGAACCATCGCTTTATCGATATACGAATTCAATGTCGTCAAGTCCCACCATGTCTTTAGTTCTCTTGTTTTAAATTCTCCAAAACTTCAAACGCATGTTTGGAATTATCGTCAGATTCGAACATATCAGGTATATAATTAACTTTAAAAATCTCTGCCACCTTTTTCATCCTCTGTACATACTCATCGTCATTTGGATCCATGGCCATATTCGCCCAAAAATTGAAGCTTATAGGTTTTATGCTTATGCAGATCAATAATATAGTGGCATTAATATTAAGGGAGCACGGATTATTGTCAAAACTTCAACTTCAAAAGCTTGAAAGATATAAACCAGCTCACCTAGTAAGATCCAAATGTCCCGGTGGAGCAGGCAACCAAGGGGCAGACAACTCCCAACTTTAATAGGCTGAACAACTCACTTGCAAGTGTGGCAGCTTCACACCGAGGAGGAAGAGAGAGGAGACTCCAGCCCGACGAGACGATCAGGTAAAATCCAAAAACTTTATTTGTTTTCCATAAAAAAAGGGAATTTGTTCTTCAAGTTAAGTACATGGATGAAAGGCAGTGGTCAGGGCATAACCGAGTTGCAAACAAACATGGCACACGCCGACGCGTTTCGGGATCAAGTCCCTTACTCCTGGTTCTGTGGTGCATAATAATGGCAGGACCTGGTGAGTTTAAATAACCACCCAACGGTACCGCCCCTCTGTGATGTCAGAAAATTCCACCTATCAAATTCCATAAAAAACGGACTGACAACATAAACATTTAAAAAAGAAATTTACCTATATATCTATAGCAAAAAAGCGAGTTGGCAAGCCGGTTATGACCTGGATAGAACACAAAAATATATAAATTTTTTTTTATATTTACTATTATCATATGCAATCATTCAATTCTCAATAATGATATGATATATCCTGTTGAATATTTAATCCTAAGGGAATGCGGGTGGCTAGATGGAAAATCCACCACGCTTCCCTGGATAATAATTTTTTGTGTAAATCCCCTCCCCTGCATGAGTGTTTAACCTTTTCGATACCTATAAATGATAGTGAGGAAACATCTCCTGCATGAACTGTGGAAAAATGTTTTGACACGGCCGAAGATTTAAAAGTAACAGGTTGTATCGCATCAGAAAGATGCCTACGGATTCTAATCTTTAATGGGCCAGTAGTACATCCGACATATTGCAACTTGCAACTGTAACAAGTAACTAGGTAGATAACAAATTTTGTATTACACTTTATATGTGATTGAATTTCAAAGGTTTTACCATTGCTCAAAGAACTAAAGGACTTAGTTTTTTCAACATGTTTGCACGCAGTACATATCGCATGATCACACTTGTAAAAACCTTTGCTGTCTAGCCACGGTTGGATTTCTATTGTTTCTTGTACTGCCATCTAGTGGCCAATGTGCAAACAAGCTGAAATAACCACCACAACTGAGTATAGAGAGTGATATATTTATTAATGACTTTTACTTAAAAGGGTGTCTCACTACATTGATTCATCTTACCTCAGTCCTGTTTTCTTGGTTTCATTTTTGAATTCAGGGGCGTGTTTACTGGCTTCTACCAGGCTGAAGCAGAAGCCAGGTCTTTAGCTATAGCAACCAGTGCTGGCAGCCTATCAGGAGAGATCCAACAGGTCTGTAGCTATAGCGACCTGAGGAGCTGATGCAGCCCATACAAGAGGGGATATCTCAGAATACGTAGGATACTATTAATGGACATATATTACAAAATGACTTGTTTTTGCAAGATCTTTAACATAAAAAGCAATCTTTGTAGTGAGACAACCCCTTTAACCATTTCACACACAATGATCTAAATTTATGTTATTCAGTTGTTAAAGGACAATGCAGCAGGCAGCTGTCGATTGTTAATTACAGCCAGTACCTGCTGTCAGCAGCCCAGACTGGAGAGATCTTCAGTCCTGGTCAATTAGCTATAAATATATTTTTTGAAAGCATAAAAACTCCCATTTATCATGTAAAAAATAAACAAAATCATGGGGAAATTGACTGATGCAAAGGAATACATTAAATACCTTGTAAATAAAAATTGCACTGGCCCCCTGAATAGTCCTGTATTGGCTTATTGGGTAAGAACACATGATGCAGCCATAGCACAGGTTATAGTCCCGCCTCCGATGGCTGCATGAGTTTGCGGACATCTCTTCTGGCCATTGGCAAATGCATCGGGTGGGGCGGCGGGGGAGGCAATGATTTATTGCCCCCTCCATGTGTTTCTACCCTAACATTTTTTTCAACATCGTACCTGAAAAATTTGCAGAAGGTGCGGTCCCACAACACAACACCAGGTTCACCTGAGTCTACAGTCATTCTAGCACTTCACAATACCCGATGTGTGTTTTGAAGTCACGGCAAAGTGCTGGAAGTTTACAATGAGGCCGTTAGCATGGTTGATGGATTAAAGGTGAACAATAACATTCAGATGTAATTAGTAAGGAATTCGCCTCAAGGGATTTTTTTCAACATATATTTCTAACTTACCTAAGTCTTCCAGTATTCGTCTCCACCTTGATCTCACTTCTCTTCTTGCTTGCCTTAGGGTGTAAATTTCATAGTTGAGTTTTTGCCATTCCTAAGTGCAAAGCAGAATGTAGATAAAGTTATCTAGTCTAACTAATGAAACAAACTATATTTTTTTAATTTTACATACATTTGATTTATTTTTTGCATTTTTTTTTACCTCTGTGTTTGGTGGTGTTTTCTCCATAACAAGCCATGTGAGTGAAATGATTTTTTGAATTGTATGGTTTGTTATGTGAACCCAACATCTCCCTCTTCCCTCCAAACAAAGAAAGTAAGATGAGATAAAAACACTACAAACTATCTGAATAATAAAAAAAAAATCATACCTAGAGCTTGTTGCTTTTGGAAAACATACATCCAAATTACACACAAATGCAACAAAAATATGGTTTGTAAAATGGCAGAAAATAAATGCTGTGTGTAACACCATACTAAAGCTGTATGGTGCATGTTCATGGTGCACTGCATTCGTGGATAAAGCACAAAAGAACTAATTTGACTGCATTGTGTGAATACAGGCATCTGCTGTATTATATAAACACTCCATAAACAAATAAATAAATAAATACAGTTAGGGCATGTTCACACGGCTGTTTTGGACGAGGTTTTCAGAGCATTCCCTCATACAAAATTCCTATGTAAAACCTCATTGTAGTTCACACACTATAAGGTTTTTACACGCTTCTTTGGAAAGAAGTGTAATGTCAATTCTTGAAGCGTGTTTTGGGCGTGGTATTGGCGTGGCTTGGGGCGTGGTTTTTGTCCTGGCTTTTAATTTGTATGGGTGAAAACCTCGTCGAAAACTTGATCCAAGACCTGATCCAAAACCTCGCCGAGAAATGCCTCTAAACCCTCTTCTGAAGAAGTGTGTTTCAGGTGAGGTTTTGATGTGGTTTTGGGCGAGGAAGCGCTCCGAAAACCTTGTCCAAAACCTTGCCCAAATAAGCCGTGTGAACATACCCTTAGGGTATGTTCACACAATGTACTGCGGCACGTACAGTACGCGCCGCAGTACATCGTGTCTTTCGGGAGCTTGTGCTAATACGCCATTCACACGGCGTTTTGGGATACGATTTGAATCCGTGTTGAATCCGAAAATCACATCCCAAAACGCTGGATCGGATCCAACACGTATCCAACATGCAGCTGCGTGTTTGGATGCAGCAGGATTGCACCTTATAATTTAAAATAGGGCTCCTGCTGCATCGTTTGGACCAAGAATTGACATGTCAATTCTTGGGACAGATCCGAAAGATGGAGCAAGATACGCATCGGTGATGACTCGTGTGATGACACGCAGATGCATGTTTCAAGTTAAAAGCAATGTAAATTACATTGCTATTTATTAGATACGTGTTTGGGTCCATTTGGGGTCTGACAGAAGGATCCAAACACGTATCTAAAAGCGTATGTTCACACGGACTCAACGCGCCATGTGAACATACCCATGCTCCTCTCTTTTATATCGACTCCAACGCTGAACTCAAGAAACTGCTACAAAAATTCCATATGTACGGCAATTCTGACTTTGTGAACTGTGGAATAAGACAGCTGGAGGACTTTCTGCAACAATTTGTCATATGTGAATATATTATTAAAGGAGTTTTCTCACTACAATGAGTAGCTTTCAACATGTAGGGAACAGTAAATAAAGACTTTTTCTAAAAATATGTTGGTATCTTGATATTGCCCTGGTCAGAAGATGAGAGATTTGATTATCTCTGAATGCACAGAAGTTTCTCTGGTTACCATCCTGCTCTCCCTTCCTGATTAGACAGAGAGCAGGGAGGCACATTACCATAGTCTGAGAGACCAAAAACTATATCTAACAAGATTAGCTTTGTTTACAAGCAATCGTTTTCACTCAGAGCTCTTGTTGCTTTGTTTACACAGATTAAGTCTCATGCACTTATGTCTTTGTAACGTCTCAGCATATTTAACTCCTATTTAATTAGCTAATAACTGCTATAATATCAGCCACAGCCTGACAAGGCATTGTGAATCACTACCACTGCCTGTGACACAGCATGGGGAGAAAACCCTTAAGGTCAAAGAGTGTGGACAACAAGATTATTTTTTTATACCATTAGTTGAACATTAGGTTACTACTGGCTACCATTAGCTCAGTAATCTACGTACAGAATTATCTTCTTTGGTGCAACTTTATATCATTCAAAGCCATGAGCTTTCAGGGTTAACCATTTATGTGGCATTCCGTTTACTGCATCAGTGAATGCAACAATCTCATATTTTCCTATTTGATGAGACAGAGCCAATTATTCAAATTGCTTTTCACTCTGCTGGAACCAGGCTTTTGCAGTCACAGCCTGACCTAGATCATAGCAGCAAATAAACGCTTACTGGAGATCATGGCAAACAAAGGCCGCGTTGTATTTTCTATGCTCCTTTCCAATTTTTTATTAAATTACTCGCACTTGGCACAAACATCTAACAGACCTGTACTTAAAGGGGTGTTCCCACCACAGACCTTGATGGCATATCAATATGATATCAAAGTCTGATTTCTGGAATTGGCCCCCAAAAGTGTTGGTTCAGAATGGAGAGCCAGTTGCTCTTACGCACGACTCTCCATTCTGTTTTATGGAATTTCGGAATAGAGAAGAGTCCCGCGCCGATCACACTTTGTTGGCATATCCTATCGAGATGCCATCAAAGTCTATGGTTGGAACACCCCAGTAATGTGTTCAGGTGCAGATATTTGTGTGCAGATTTAGTATTGTGGGTCCGTTGCAGGAAGTCCGTTGTGGACTTGACCGTTATGAACATGAGAGAATACTATCATGGCACAAGGGCTTATATAAGTGGCTCCACATTGTGAGCCTGGTTATCATTACTCTTTATCCATTAGTGGTCAAGTATATTTTGTCAGTACCACAGGCACGAAATTTATTTTGCCTGAATTAATTATCCCATTTTAATGCACTGATGAACCTGTTTATCTTGTAGGAAATGTGTTGGGATAGAAAAAAAATCTTTTTGGGAACATTTGAGGTATATTGTTTGTTTGTTTTTATTCTCTCTAGTTTCTTCTTTGACTTAGGGCTTGTTCACACGGAGTATACACTCTGTGTTACAAGCACTTTTAGGATCCGTCTTGGGGTCCGCTCTGTCGGTCCCCAAGACGGATCTAAACAATTAGCAGTGAGATTACCATTGCTCGCTGTGCTGAACACGGAGTGGCGTTCACACGAGGGATCGCCACTGCGTGTTTCAAAAGCGCAGCTCAGCTCACCAATTTATGCCCACAAAAGGGTGTTAACCGCATTAATAAAATGTACCGCCAATTTGTCTGGAAAGGGAAGAGGCCCCATATTCCCTGGCTGGTGTTGCAGCAACCCAGAGATAACGGAGGAATCAACATCCCCAACATCAGGGATTACAATATTGCAGCTTTGCTGCGGGTGGCGCTAGACTGGCTTCAGGGATCCGCAGTGTTCGCAGACACAACGTCTGACCAAAACTTCCTGGGAGGTTTGTCCCTCTCTAATTTCCTGCACACGCCCTACCGACAGATACCAACCTTGGTGAAATCTAACCCATTATTAAGAACTACATGGAGGGCATGGCAGAATATGCGAATACGACGGGGCCTCGCTGCTGCGCTCATTCTGGGGAAACCCGGACTTCCAGGGAGGGAGCCCCCACCGAGAGTTTCACAGTTGGAGGAAAGGTGGGATCAGATGCATAGCCCACCTGGTAGACCTTAAAAAACACACTCTTCTCTCTCTTGAGGAGCTCAAACTTAGATACCCGGGGACACGATTCTCTTTCTTCGCCCATTTCAGTGCCTGCGACTACTCTAATACTGTTATCTCACAAATGACCGCAGCTGAATGGGACCCGGGGTTCTGGAGGCTTCTACGACATCCCACTACATCGAGAGGGCTAATTTAATACATATACAATTACATACACTCACCGATAGATTTTGCTGATACCAATATGGAACTCACTAAATGGGTAGAAGACGACCCAGCTTTCGACCTCCAAACTCTCCAACAGGCCTTCAACAACAGCCGCAAATTTCTGCCAGCCAGCAGATATCTGGAGATGTCTTTGCAGCTGTACCATAGGGCATACATAACACCGGCTCGGGGATTTAAAATGGGGATTTTTGAGGATGATAGATGTTTCCGTTGAAAATCTCCTGAAGCGGATATGTTTCACTGTTTGTGGGCATGCCCGGCTCTGCAACAATTCTGGCAAAGAGTGATGGCCTTCACTAGAGAACATCTGACAAACTTTGTCCCCAACACTCCGTATTTGGCCACATAGACATCCAGGGGACGTCCTGCGCACCGAGGAGTAGGAAGCTCTTATATATGTTCTCAGCAGCAGGGATAAAGACGATTCTTCATACTTGGATTCATGACTCCCCCCCACCTTTCAAGTTATTTCTAGAGAAACTATCTTTCATCATGAAAATGGACTGGGTAGAGGCCTCCACTAAAAAAGAATCGCACACTAAAAAATTCTTTGAGGTGTGGAGCAGCTTTATTCCACTGTTACCGGCTAGAATACAAAACGCAATTAGAGATTGTTTCGCCCTAACGGCCTGGTACCAAGAGCAGATCCTACGAGGAGAGCCACCCATATAACCTGGTGTGGATAAGTTGCTATGGGGATCCTGGGGTCACGCGCTGCTCACCCGCTTGCTTTTACATTTTGTGAAGATTCTGGAGCTCATGAGGATTTCCACCCATTCTATGACTGAAACTAGCGTATCATACCGTGTGGCCCATAGAGGGACGCAACACATAGTGGTGGTGCACCTATACCTGCACAAGGTATATCTAACTTTGGATCTTTAATGGTAAAAAGTGTATCTGTCCGTAACACATTTTAGGCCCTGTTTCTAGAAGGTTTACAAACTGAAATAGGTCACGGTTAACTAGGGCCTAATACACCGGCATTGGCGAGGACGAGAGAGTGAGAGAAGACACAAGGACTCCGGGCTGAAAGCTCCAGATTTAACTGTTTATTGTTACTATACTCTCTTGCAAATGTTTGTTGTTAGTTTGTTTTATAAAAGAAGAAAGAAAATGTGGACAATTCCTACAATTGAATGTTTAAGTGACAACTGATACTGTGGATGACCAATGTTCTGTTAACTACTGCTAACTATCTAATGTCAACTTTTGGAAATGTCCAATAAAACACATTTTAAAGAACAGCGCAGCTCAGCTCCATCTTGAAAATAATTGCATGTCACCTACAGTACTCAAGGAGAATATTCTAAAATCATCGCCGTCGTCATTCAGACAACTATGATTTTACGCCCGTATTTTTCAATTTATTTGCGCTTCGGCACAGGGAAATACCTAGGATAGGACAGTGCACAGGGTAATCATGTTGAAATTACTCTCTTGCAAGCATATAATTTTAACAGTGCAATGAACGTGTACTGCGGTGTTAACCTGTGCGCGCAGCAATACATGGTGTGTACTCCACCTTAAGGTAAGTTTGAGGGGGTTATGATTATCTATTATATCCCTGTTCACCTATGATCTGTGCTTTATTATTTTGGATTTTTATGTTTATGTATATTTTGCTTTTTAATCTTGATTAACTTAAAGTAATGTATCAGAAATTTGTAGTACTATGTTATATTCTATATGGATGTACCTTTATTGTGACAAATCCACTTTAAAAGGTCCTATCCATATGCCCTAATGGGTCATGCAAATGTCTTGTGTGTGTCCCTTCTATAAGGGCCTCAGAACAAAGCATATGAGGATCAGCAACTCTCACTTTGGAAAACTGGGTCTATGTATTACATGAATTGACATTTATTTGCATATCTGCCATGTACATTGTGACTGGTTAAAACATTTGTCACCTGGATTGAGACCTGCAATAATTAGCTGATTTCCACATTGGCTTCATTTTCTGAAAGGTTTTCACGGCTAGACAATAACGTTACAGGGGTATTTCCATCACAGTAATTACTGTAAAGTAAACAATTTTCAAAATACTGGTTATTAAAAAAAAAAAAAATGCTCTACCTAATACAGACCTTTTCTGCACCTTTAACTTGCTGTCTTGTCTCTTTAGTAACCAATCCCCACTGTGTGCTTTCAGTTGAGGCCAGTAAACTCAAATTAAAAACTGTCTGAGAATAAATTATTTTCTTTCTCGGCCACAGGTAACAGTATCGCTACATTACTAGACCACCACTGAAAGCACACAGTGGTCTGTAACCAAGAAGACGAGAGCAAGTTGAAGGTGCAAAAAAGGCCTGTTTTAGGTAAAGCATACATATTTTTAATAACATGCACTTTGAAAATTGATTGCGTTTCAGTAATTGGCCCTTCCAGCAGCACTTGCTGTGGTGGGAATACCCATTTAAGTTTTTTAACAGACCACTGCGCTAACTTTGAATGCATGATCAGTACACCAATCACAAAAGCTCTCATTTCCCATAGCGTGCTCTCAATGATGATATTAAATTTAGGTATTGATAGGGATTTTCTCCTTTATAGTGTCCACCAGCCTCAAATTCAGTAAAGGGTTTGTCCAGTTCCTCTAAAAATGAACCCCTTACCGATATAGGATGTATCCATACATACATATACAATGCATTAGGCTGTAGAAATGATTGCGCCTCCTTGTGGTGAAGCACCCTAGGGGGACTCAAAGTTTTAAAGGCGTTTTATCGTTTGAACTGTTCGTGCTCTTCAGCTAATTCTCTGAGATTGAATTAGAAATCCAGGGGCGAGTCTCTTCTCTCAACAGGTGTGTCTCTTCTCTCATCAGGCGTGTCCCTGCTTCCTGAAGACCTGTGACATCATTATTCTGAGTTAGGCAGTAGAAGCAGAAGGATGTCTGGTCAGAGCAGATCTTCAGCCTCCTGCATGCTTCTTATGTCTGCAGATCTTCAGGCTGACTCCACAAGCTCCTTGCTGGGCTATAAGCAGTTATACACACAGCCTGAACTGATGAGATATGTGAGGAGTGTACACTGCCCCCCCTTTCGCTCTGTTAACAGGCTGCAGTCTGTGTTACAGTTTTATATGGAGGAATACACACTGCCCGTCCCCTCCTCCTCTCCCCCTGGAGACTCTATAATACTGTGTTATATGAGGGGATCTGTGACAGCCAGTAATTTCCCAGATCATTCACCCTAGAGCTGGGAGATGTGTATACAGCCAGTAGACTTTGGTTTCACTATCGATTTAAACAGCTCAGATGGGAGAAAACACAGAGTGTGCAGGCAGCCAATCACAGCGCAGGGGGCGTGGCTGGGGCGTTTCCTGTCTGGGGGTGTATCCCAACAGGCTGAATGAAATGTCAACCAGCCAATCACAGTGTAGGGGGCATGTCTAGGAGGGGGGGAAACGTCCAGGGGGCGTGTCCGACCAGCAACAGCAGAAATAGAACACAAATTTACAGAAAAGCTCATATCTGCTAAAGCAAGTAACAGAGGTAATGCAAACCAATTACAAAAGTGCTTATTTTTACTGTCCCCATAATCTGAGACATGATCTTTGTAGCGATAATACCCCTTTAAAGTGTAAAAAAAAAAAAGTATTAAAAGTTCAAATGACCCCCCTTTCGCCATTTTACAAATAAAAAAATAAAAAAGTTACACATATTTGGTATCGTCGCGTCCAAAAAAGTCCGATCTATTAAAGTATAACATCATTTATCTCATCTGCTGAACACCATAGAAGAAAAAAAAATCCAAACGCCAAAATTACGTTATTTTATCATTTCACGTCCTATTAAAATTGGAAAAAAAGTGATCAAAAAAATCACATGCACTCCAAACTGGTAGCAATAAAAAGTACACTTCAGCCCGTAAGAAAAAATCCCCCATACTCGCGTCGTAGGTGTTAGTACAGAAAAGTTATTGTTATTGTTATTGTATTCTACCAACATGTAGAATACAGGTAACACATCATTTTTACTGAAGAATGCACGCCGTAAAAAAAAAACTCCCACAAACATGGCGCAAGTACGTTCCCCAGTATATTCTATGGTACGATGAATAACACCATTAGAAAGTACATCTTGTCCCGCAAAATAAAAGCCCTCATATGTCTATGTAGGTGGAAAAATAAAAAAGTTATGAGTTTTAGAAGGCAAGGAGGAAAAAAATTTAGAGCCATATTATTATGACCGTCCATCTGGAAGGGGTTAATATGAAGCTCCAGGTCGCCAAAACACACACATGAAAAAAGCCTATACTATCTTCTGTGGTATCACAGAACAAATCAATGTTTTAATTTGATGTCTATCCAAACTATTTTCCTGTCAGTCACTGCTCTGTTTCTATGCTTGAATTGTATTCAGTGTAAAAATGCATGCTGTCATGCTGACAGTGTAACATCAGTACTGCTAGGGCATGTTCACACGGCTTATTTCAGGGTGTATTTCAGGGCATAATTGTGCTGCAATGCACTCCGAAATACACCCTGTAATTACAGTAATCCTAGCTCTCATAGAGCAGTACGATTACCTGCCGTCTTCCCTTCGCTTCTTGCCAGCATACAGTATACGTGGCAGGGATAGTGAAAGTGAATGGAGCCGCCCAGGTGCCGGCCCCCTCTGCGATTTGGACGAACGCGCTGATCAGCATGTCCTTCTAAATACACGGCGTCTTGTGGTATGTACAGGTACGTGCCGCAAGACGCCGTGTGAACATACCCCTAGGGTTAACAGCCTTGTAAGAGCTTGACGCAATGATGGTTGCCATAGTAACTGGGAGGGGCCAGAGTATATATAGTTCTGTATTTGGTTTTCTGAGGCGTTCAACCAGAGTCTATTCATGACTCTGGAGGGGTGGAGTATAAGATAGAGTTCTCAGAGTTAATACAATGTAACTAAGGCCTGCCCTGGACCCTAGTTCCAGAGAAGAACACGGCAATTTCGTACTCCTCACCCTGAAACCCAACGATAACCTGCTAGAAGAGCTAAGAGAGTGAGAGAGACCTAATAGTTTTAAAGATTAAAGCCTCACCTTTGGTGGTAGTACTTTAGGAGGAATTTAAGAAGAAAACTTCCCCTCCATCATCAGTTGAAACTTTGATTTCCTGAGGACTAACTCAAGCCACCATTACTCAAGCAAGTCCAAAGTCACATGGGGTTCAGAGGTCAGCTCCTGCGGAGTAGTCACACTTATCTGGTTTACTGAAATAGTTGCTACAGGCAGGCCCGCCATACAGGGGGTACAACCCGTACTCCTGTATGGGGCCCGGAGAAATAAGGGGGCCCGCTTCAAGCAGGCCCCCTTATTTCACACTACATGAGAGAGAACGGCGCAGCCGAGCGCCGCGCTCTCTGTAGGGCCCTGCAGCGGCCGACGCGACGAGTTGCGGGGCTGCAGGGAGGGGGCCGCGCTCCCAGCCACAGCAGCGCTCTGCCTCTCACACTTTAAAATGTACTTACATCATGCCTGAGCCGCGCCGCTGTAGCCGGAGCCGGGCCCTCCTCCTCTGGCTGTGAAACATGAATCTGTGAGGCTCCGCCCCTCTGGGCGGGGCCTCACAAATTCAACTTGTTCCGCATCCCTGCTGGGCAGTCACAGCGGCGGCGCGGACAGAGGAGGAGGGCCTGGCTACAGCGGCGCGCCACAGGCATGATGTAAGTACATTTTAAAGTGTGAGAAGCAGAGCGCTGCTGTGGCTGGGAGCGCGGGCCCCCTCCCTGCAGCACTATAACATAGTCCCCCCCCTCTCCTAAAGAGCAGGAGCAGCAGTGGGGGCCCGACCTCGCCCACCCAGCAGCAGGGGCCCCCCTTTCCCACAGAGGAGCAGCAGCAGGGGCCCCCATCTCCCACAGAGGAGCAGCAGTGAGGGCCCCCCTCTCCCACAGAGGAGCAGCAGCGTGGGGGCCCCCTCTCCCACAGAGGAGCAGCAGTGAGGGACCCCCTCTCCCACAGAGGAGCAATGGGGGCACCCCCCTCCCACCCAGCAGCAGCGGGGCCCGTTTTGCCCACTCAGCAGCAGCAGCGGCGGGGGCCCCCCTCTCCCAACCAGCAGCAGCAGAGGGGGCCCCCCCTCTCAAAACCAGCAGCAGCCCTACAGTGTGTCCCTCTTCTTCCCCCCAGCCATTGTGGGGTGCCCCCTCCTCCCCCCTGGTCCTGTGGGGGGAAGGAGGGGGCCTTCTCTCACCCAAAAGGCCCCCACTGCTGCTGGGTGGGAGAGGGAGGGCCCCCACTGCTGCTGCTGCTGGGTAGGAGAGGGGGGGCTGCTGCTGTTGGGTGGGAGAGGGGGCCCCCACTGGGGGGGGGTGGGCGGGGGGGCCCCCGCTGCTGCTGCTGTTGGGTGGGCGAAACGGGCCCCGCTGCTGCTGGGTGGGAGGGGGGCCCCCACTGCTACTGGGTGGGAGAGGGGGGGCTGCTACTGTTGGGTGGGAGAGGGGGGCCCTCACTGCTACTGCTGCTGGGTGGGCGAGGGGGTCCCCCGCTGCTGCTGCTGCTCTTTGGGAGAGGGGGGCCCCCACTGCTGCGGTTGGGTGGGAGAGGGGGGGCTGCTGCTGGGTGGGCGAGGGGAGCCCCCGCTGCTGCTGTTGGGTGGGAGAGGGGGGGCCCTCTCACACCCACACACAGCCATTTTTGTACACCCTAATGCATTGTATACACAATGCATTAGGCTGTATAAATGATTGAGCTCCCTAGTGGTGAGGCACCCTAGGGGGACTCAAAGTGAATGTAAAAGAAAAAAAAAAGTTTAAAAGTGTAAAATAAATAGGTATTAAGGTATGTTCACACGGCGTCTTGCCTCTGTATGAACATACGCTTTTTAGATCCGTCTCTGGGACCGACAGGACGGACTCAGAGACGGATCTAAACAATTAGCAGTGAGTTTATCACTGCCGGCAATGAGGAAGACACCGCTGGGTTCACATGAGATCGCCGCTGCGTGTTTGCCCTGCGCCTGTCGGGTCCGTCTTGCGGATGTGCTCCAAGAATTGCATGTTATTTCTTTGAAAGACGGACCTGACAGGCGCGAGGCAGACACGCAGCGGTGATCTCTCATAGCCTGCAGTGATAAAGTCACTGGTAATTGTTAGATGTGTCTCTGGGTCCGTCCTGTCGGTTCCCCGAGACGCATCTAAATAGCATCAAAAGACTAAGAAATAATGAGGGCGTGAAGGGGGCGGGGCTATGACAGTGAATGGGTGGTGCCTGGGAAGGGGTGTGTTTGGGGCGGGGCATGGAAAGGGGGCCCAGGCACTTTGGCTGTATGGGACCCAAAATTTCTATTGCCAGCCCTGGCTACAGGCTCATAAGAGTGTTGGACATGTACTTGAAAGACGACTTTTTCAGGTGTAAGAGCCAAACTGGAGTAAAGGGTTGCTGTCATTTTTCAAACTCCACTGTCTCTTGCCTATCATTTTGCTGCACTTACATCATGGACACATACATCTAACACCTTGAGGGCAAAGAGACACCACCACCACCATCTCATAGTGTGTCCCGGGGAACATAGAGGAGTAGCAGCTTCAACTCTTTAACCTGCAGCACCCCTCTATCTTCAGTGTGTTGATCCCAGGGTAGTAAGAGACTGTTGGGTGAGTAGGCCACAATGACACAACTAGCAATCTCCATCCTCTCCCTTGGGTCACCAAACTTCTGTTTCTTTCTTCTGCTTCTGAACAGGGAAGTCACCGCTGCAGAGATCACTATCTCTGTTCAGAGCTATTCACTTCAGAATCTTGCTATAGAAGGAAGTGGTACGTGACCACTGTTGTGACAATGCCATTTGGAAGTAGAAAAAAGAACAGAGGAACTTCCTATTAACCACTTTGACATGAATTTTGGATTGTGACAAACTACTGACCAAATACCTAAATGGGAGAAACGAGGCCCCTATAGAAAGAGTTGAATAAAGTTTGTTTTTGCAATACACAAAATTTCCTACATACCAGATGGAAAATAATCTGAGCAGGTAATCGGTTCAGAGCTACGATTATGGATAAAACACATTCCACTTGCTCAGATTGCTGGCTCATGGACAGAACATGCACAAACCCTCAATCAGTAATATGAAGGTGATTATGGGTCATATTAAAAGGCATGAAGAAAAAGAATTAAGATTATTATGAAGTAAAAAAGAGCTAAAGAGAGGTAAACAAGGATTCGAGCGCTAAATAAAGATTGAATAAATAGGATATTTGAAGAGTTTATAATGGAATGAAGACATATTCCATAGAAATAGGTGCCCCGTGTCTTACCTGTGCATGATAGGTAGGGAATGAACAGGATATATAGGCAGTTTATAGTTGAATGAACACAAATTCCATAAAAAACAAGTGCCTAGCACTTCTCCTGTACATGATAGTTGGGGAATGAGCAGGATATATAGGTATTGTACAGTGGAAAGAACACATATTCCATAGAAACAGATGCCTAACATGTTTTCTGTGCATGATAGGTGGGGGATGAACAGGATATAGATGTAGTTTATAGTGGAAAGTATACATATTCCATAGAACCAGGTATCTAACACTTTTCCTGTGGATAATAGGTGGGGAATGAACAGGATATATAGATAATTTATAGTGGAATGAACATATATTCCATAGAAACAGGCAGATGCCTAACACTTTTCCTGTGCATGATAGGTGGGGATTGAACATATTTGCATATTACCTAGTTCACTATTCTTAACTTGTAAAGGTGCGTTCCCACGGCACAGACCAAACACCAGTCTGATTTTCCGACCAGTATTTTGACTTTTTTGGCACGTAGGGGGACGGATGTGTATTCTGTCCACTATAAACTGCCTATATATTCTGTTCATTCCCCACCTATCATGCACAGGTAAAGTGTTATGAACCTGTTTCTAAGGAATCTGTATCATTTCACTATAAACTGCCTACATATCCTGGTCCCCATCTATCACGCACAGATAAGGTGCTAGGCACCAGTTTACATGGAATATATGTTCTTTCCACTATAAACTTCCTATACATACTGTTCATTTCCCAAATATTATGTACAGGAAAATTGTTAGGCGCCTGTTTCTATGGAATATGTGTTCTTTTCACTATAAATTGCCAATACATCATGTTAATTCCCCGCCTAAAATTCACAGGAAAAGTGTTAGGCACCTGTTTCTACAGAATCCGTCTTCAATCCACTATAAACGTATAAACTTTTATTATACCCTGTTCATTCCACATCTATCATGCACAGGAAACATGTCAGGGACCTGTTTCTATGGAATGTGTGTTTATTCCACTATAAACTGCTCATATGTCCTATTTATTCAATTTACGTTTAGCACTAGAAACCTTGTTTATCTCTCCTTAGCTCAGGGGCGTTGCTAGGGTCCCAAAACATCCGGGGCTCGAGCCCTTAAGTTTTTCTGAGTAGGGCTGGGTGCACACAACATTTTTCAAGCCACATTGTCAACTGTGTATGTATTTTTACAGAGAAAAAACTTCTGTTCCCGTCACTAATTTTCTGCACATTCCACATAGATCCTGTCCATCTCCTCAGCAGTCACTGTACAATGGAAATCAGAGCTGACATTTGCATTTTCAAAACCTCTCACCTCAGTATTACAGTGTAATACCTCACAAATAAGTCAACAAATAATAATAATAACACCAGATGAATCAATGTTACTAAAAAACTCCTACAAAACCAAGACCCAAAACTATTACTACTTAAGGTTCAAATAATTCTGCCAGACCCTGACCAAATGCGACCCCCACATGTGACATCAGTTGTACATATACCACCGCCATACAGTGACCATTTAGTGGTAGATACTAGTTGTATGTAGGCTCAGAAGAAATATAAGTGATTACATTGCAGTTACATTTAGTGACTCACAGGAGACGTCTCTGAAGAGTTGTTGTCTTTCTCTTTTTCTCCATCTGTCCCAGACGCCATGACGTCTTCTACCGTCCACAACTCTTCACTGTAGAATGTACAAAACAAACATCTTAGACTCCTCATTTCATCAGCACTTCTCTACAAATTCCTATCTCTATACAAACTCTCCATCTATAGTGCCCCAAATGGTAATAATTACCCCATATAAGTAAATATTTGCCCCCTGTAGCCAGGTAGTAGCCCACTGTAGCCAGGTTGTAGCCCCCTTTAGCCAAGTAGTTGCCCCCTCTAGCCAAATTATGAGCCCCTCTAGCCAGGTTACCGCCCTCTGTAGCTAGGTTACTGCCCCCTTTAGGCAGTAATATGCCCCCTGTAGCCAGTAATATGCCTAATTTAGCCAGGGTACTGGCCCCATAGCCAGGTAATATGCCCCCCTTAGCCAGTAATATGCCCCCTTTAGCCAGTAATATGTTCCCCATAGCCAATAATATGCCCGCTTAACCAATAATATGCCCCCCTCAGCCATTAATATGCCCCCGTAGCCATTAATATGCCCTCTTAGCCAGTAGTATGCCCCCTTTAGCCAGTAATATGTTCCCCTTAGCCAATGATATGCCCCCCATAGCCAGTAATATGCCCCCATAGCCATTAATATGCCCCCCATAGCCATTAATATGCCCCCCATAGCCATTAATATGCCCCCATAGCCAATAATATGCCCCCATAGCCATTAATATGCCCCATTAGCCATTAATATGCCCCCATAGCCATTAATATGCCCCCATAGCCATTAATATGCCCCCATAGCCAATAATATGCCCCCTTAGCTAATAAAATATAAAAAAACCTACTCACCTCAGCACGGTCCGCGCGTCCTGGTCCTGCAGCTTGAGAACGGTGTAAGCAGCGTGATGTCATCACGCCACTTACGCCGTCTCGTGGGGCCCGGGACCTCCTCGGCCTGCAGGAGCTGCCTGCTTAGTAGACCCAGCTGAGGTGTATGTACAGTGCTCGGTGAGCGCTGTACATACAGGGGAGAAGACAGGACGGTACCGATCCGTCCTGCCTTCTCCCTGACTCTGACTGTGCGGCCGCTGTGAAACAGCGGTGTAGTCAGAGATCGGCAGTCAGTGTCCGCACCTAGGAGCGCTCCAGGCCCACGGCAGCGGCCTGGAGCCGCCGACATTCGAGGCTCAGACAGATTTATTCGGGGCTCGAGCCCCGAATAAATCTGCCTAGCGACGCTCCTGCCTTAGCTCTTCATTTCTTAGTAATAATCATTCTTTTTGTTCATGCCTTTTAGTATGACCTCGTGATTATTTTCTATGGGAAAAACTGCGGAGCTTGTATTACAATTTTAAATATTAATTGTTGGATTGAACAAATCCAGAACCCAAGGAGTCACAAGTTGCACCACTCTTGACAAAAAAATGGCATCTTTAACTATAACCTCCAGTCACATGAGAATGTTCGCAGACTTTATTGTAACATTTCTGTTTGTTAATTAAAGCTAGTTACAATAATCATTTACATGAAGATAAATAAATTATAAATACAATCCCAAAAACTGCCTTTATCTCTTTCAACATAAGAAACCCTCACCACAAAACATGTGCAGGTTTGAGATGAAAAGATATTCCTTCATATTCCAAACTAGAGATTGATTCAGCTCACCTGTACTTAAAATGATGAAGTGGTTGCACGGATCAAATAGCTCTGAAGCATAACTCTCATCTCAGATATGTAGTCAAAAAATATGGACAGTCCAGCAACTTAAAAAATATATCGAAAAGATCGAGTAAAAATTGCAGCTTTATTTAAGTTCCACTTAAAAAAAATACTAGGTAAGTATAGTGACCACTAACGCACCAAAGCGTTTCGGGAGACTCCTCCCTTAATTTCCCAAAATGTGTTGGTGCGTCAGTTGTCACTATGCTTACCTAGTATGTTTTTTTAAATGCAACTTAAAAAAAGCTGCATTTTTTACTCTTTATTTTTTATATATTTTTTAAGTTGCTGGACTGCATAGGACCATTAGCCACATGCCAAAAACTCCACTAAATATCATTGTCAAGTGTCTCAATACTTTGTGATGAAGTCCTGACTCACCAAGTTGTAAGGAGCTATAACAGCGCTGTACAGAGATACCACATCTCTTATAGATTGTAAACTCTTCTAAGCATGACCGTCATTCTTATGATTACTTTTTGACTGTTTGTCAGGGCATATCCCCACGGCAAGGGTTTGAAAAGGGTCTGAAAAACCAGCCGGCAAACAAACACAACGGGCTTCTATGGAAAACCTGTGCAGCAGTCCCCACTGCACGGATTTTCCGCCCGGCAGTTTTTCAAACCAGCGGCCGCCCGAAAAACATTCTACATGCACATTCTTCCGCCCAGTTTTTGGACGGATTATGAACATGTGAATGGGGAGGGCTTTTCTCCGCTCATCGCGGAGAAAAGCCGATCCCCCCGCGGCTGTGGGCAAGGCACACAAACCGGACAAATACCGGTCTGATAAACCCCTTACTCTGATATGCTTGATTTTGTCTATATCTGTACCCTTTGGATGAGTAAAAATGACTTGTTGGATTCTGCCGTTGCAAAACGCGTCATCTGGCGGGTTCTCAACCAGTATTTCATATGCTTATTGCATGTGGATTTATGGTAATTTTTTTTTTTTATTGCGGTTTACAGTCAGAAACGAGTTCCATTCATTCCCAGGCTCGGACTGGCCCACTGGGGAGTTGGTGAAACCCCGGTGGGCCCTGAGCTCCCCTCAGTATGCCCTTGATTCCTGTGATTGCATGTTCTTAGCTATTCAGCCTGGTATGCCTAAGGCCTTAAGCCTACAAAGCGCTGACCGCTAATGCGGACGCAGGTGGCACGATGATGTCAAATCATTGCGCTGCCTACGCTGCGCTTCACTTGAAGTTGGTCTGCTGCTCGTTGTGTCAGGGGAGTGGGAGAGAGGTGAGTTTAATTTTTTTTCTTTTCTATGAGTACCTAATGCCTACCTATCTGGGACCCACCATCACCTACAACCTATCTAACTGGGGCCCACCTATAACCTACATGGGGCCCACCAACCTACAATCTGCCTACCTGTGGCCCACCTATCACCTGACTACCTGATTCCACTATAAACTGCCTGAATATTGTGTTCATTCCCCACCTATCATGCACAGGAAACTTGTTATGTAACTGTTTCTATGGAATATGTGTTTATTCCACTATAAACCAGGGCCGTGGAGTCTGACTCCCAAAATATATAACAAATTGGTACAGTTAGTTCAATGCAGTGCAAAGAGCAAGAGGAATTGGGTCTTGCCAGTTCTACTGCTACCATATCTTCAACCTCATCAGATGAGGAGTTCAATTTTGAAAAGTATTTGGATGCCATGAAGCAGGCAAAGCATTTCCACAGGGGAAAAGATTCTGCTCCCATAGCAAACAGATTACTGTGCCTGAGGCAATTCCTTTATACCCTGAAATTGTTAGAGCTGTTGCCCATGTGGTCACTGCTTTGCCCCCAACCCATGTTAGTGTAGAGAGGCCGTGCTCTAGCCTGGAAATAACTGGATCAGATTTGAGGTCATCTATAAAGGAGGATCTGATTAAGGCAATACTATTTAATTCCACAAATGTTATTCAGGATATTTTTGTTGAGAACTGTTTTTCCCCACTTACTGCAGCATTTCGCAGGTTTACAATTGATTAATTTTTTTTGTGTTCTAAAGTTATATCCAATAAATATATTTTACACTGACAAGCAAAAGGTTCTTGAACTTCTAAACGTTCTGAACTTCTGACTTTCAGGCTTTTTTGTTCTCCATCCACTACAGCTTTGAACACGACAATCATGTTGGCTACCTAATAAATAAATCTGACTTGCAACTATTTAACATCTGCTTAGTTCTGCAGATTCTTGTCATGTAACTGCATTGTTACTGTTTTGCTTCTGGAAGTGGAACAAATTTTTTCTTCTCGTGTACTACAAATTACAGCCTGTTTTAAAATTCCCTAATAGCTCAGTGTGTTATTAGGTTGAATTCCAAGCAATAACATCACTGGTTCGAATCAAGGAGCAGTCATGAAGAAGATTTCCCAAGAAAAGAGAAACCGCATCATCCAGATCATCGACAGCTTATCTGGCAAAGAAAATTGCCAAACTGCATCACATGAGGCAATGATAACTAGAAGAATATGAAATGAAGTCTGTCCATCCATTCAAAAGCCAAGAGGTGGATGTCCAGGAAAAATACCGGAGTCAACAAGTCGGCTCATCATAAGGTCTATCAGTTCTGTCGCGACAAACACGACAGTGGTGGTAGCTCGTATGCTTTGTAAGAGTGATCGTAGATGTCCATGCAAGCACCATGTGACACACACTACACAGGTCTGAAATGGTGGCCTGAAAAATGTGAAGAAGCCTCGATTTATATCATCATAAAAAGTGTTGGCTCGAGTTTGCAAAAACGTATGAAAAGTGGAAGACTAGAAACAGATGATTTGAGAAGAGTAAATAGACTGGGCTTTGATGGGTGCAAAAAGGTTAGGAAGAATCAAGGGAAAAGGAAGTTAACGGATCGTGAAATTGAAGGAATTGTCAAGTTTGGTGGAAGAAGCCTGATGGATCGATGGTGGTCTCAATGCTGAGCAATATGTGAGTATCCTACAAGATGAGGTACGTCTTACACTCGAGTACTATGGGTATGAAAAGGACAGTGTTCCAGCAGGACAACGACTTGAAGCATACGTCAAGGTTGGAGAAGGAATGGTTCAATGACAATGACCTGCACAGTCACAAGACCTCAACCCCATTGAACACTTGTGGGTAAAGTAGAAGAAAAAGCTGTATTCATACCAGTCCATACAACTCCATTAAGCACCAACATTGGGAACACGTACAAGAGACCTGGGATCGTTTTTTTTGTCAGGACATGCTTGAATCTTTTTTGAAAAACCTTTCCCCAAAAGGGTTTAGGCCCGTGTTGAAAAACCCAAAAAAGGGGGTTTTTTAAAAAAACAAACAAAATAATAAAAATTAATTTTTGGGTTTTAACAAGGGAAAACAGTAACAATGCAGTTACCCTGAAAAGAATCAAAAACTAAGCAGAAAGTTTTAAAAACTGCAAAATCCAAACTTTATGATAAAAATATCCAAAAATGTTGGGCTATTTAAAAAAATAAATTTTTACTTCAAAATCTGGATGAAAAGTGAGATATGGAACTGAAATCAAAATTCAAAAAAAAACCCCTTTTTTTGGCAGGTCTTTTTTAACCCAAAAAAACTTTTATTATTTGGGATCATAAGGGTATAAAAAGCCGGATGTCCCCCATTTTTTCTACAGTAAAGTTAATCACTTTTAAAAATGCATCAAGAAAGAGGGAAAGGAAATCGGGGGTCAGGGGCCCCTTGGGGAAAAGGGTTTGGGGGGTTTAGCTTTTGGGTTTTCCCACCCCCACAGCCTTTTTATAAACTGCCAAAATATCCTGTTTTTATTCCCAACATCATGCACAGGCAAAATGTTAGGCCCCCTGTTTCTAGGGAAAATGTGTTCATTTCCAAATTTTTTAAATTCCAAAAATGTTGTTTATTTGTAAACAAAATTTTAAAAAGGAAAAGTGCTAGGGGTCCTGTTACATGAAATATATTTTTTTTTAAAATATAAAATCCTAAACATTTTTTTAAAATTTCCCCAACCAAACCCGCACAGTAAGGTGCTTGGCACATGTTTCTATTGAATATGTGTTCATTCCATTATCCAATATTTACCCTATCCCATTCACCCCCCACCGGTTTAAAAAATTTGGTAAGGGCCAACAGATGTTTTCTATTGAATTTTGTTAATTTCTTTTTTTAAACTGCCCCCAAAATATTTCCCGTTTAATTTCCCCCCCCTAAAATGCACCCTTTAAAGAAAGGGTTAAAACCCCCTTTCATGGAATAAGTCTCCAACCTTTTCATTCCCCAATCAACTGTTTCAAATGTTTTTGGCACCGTTTAATGGAATATGTGTTCAATTCCCCCGGTTAAAAACCCCTCTATAAATCTTGTTTTTATTCCCCCCACTATCATTACAGGTAAAAGGGCTTGGGACCTGTTTCTAAAAAAAAATGTGTTTATTTCCCCTACAAAATGGTTTTTATTTATTGTTTTTATTTATTCAATATTCATTTTTGCACTAGAAAACCTTTTTTTATCTATGGTTAAAACGTTCATTTCTTATGATAACGTTTATTTTTTTTTGGGTTATGGATTTTACTTTTGAACCCCGGGGATTTTTTTTTCTACGGGAAAAAATGCGGGGCTTTATTTCCCAATTTTAAATTTGCAATTTTTTGTTGGACTGCCCAAATTTAAAAACCCAAGGAGTAAAATGTTGCACCCCAAACTTTACAAAAAATTTGCAAACTTTAAATTTTAAACCTTTCCAAATCACTTTAAATGGTTTTACAGACTTTAAAAGTTAAAGCTTCTGTTTGGGTTAAATTTAAAACTAGTTACAATAATCAAAAAAATTTTAAGTTTTCCCAAACCCCAAAAAATGCCTTTATTTTTTTTAAAAATAAGAAAAACCCGGGCAACAAATTTACGGGGCAGGTTTGAAATGAAAAGAATTCCTTCAAAGGGGCCCTTAAACCACATTGGCCCAAAAAAATTTCCCCTAAAAAATTAATTTTTTCCCCTGTCTCAGGGTTTTTTTGAGAAGTCCCCGAGTCCACCAATTTTTTAAGGGGGCAAAAATTTCAGGGTTTTTACCCGAGATAAACCCCCTCTTTAAAAAGACTGTAAAACCTTCCGATGAATCTCACTCTTAAAAATTACCTTTTTATCTGTTTGTTACCCCCTTTTAATTTTCCTATTTTGGCTTTTTTGGTTTCCCCTTTAGATAAGTAAAAAATTAAAATTGGGCAGACCCCTGCCATTGGGAAAAGGGGACAAACGAAAGCAGGTTTTCAACCAGATTTTCAAAATGGGTTATTTTATTTTTGGAATTTTGGGGCATTTTTTTTTACTCGCAGTTTACAGTCGAAATGGGTTCCATTTCCTTTTTCCCGGCTCGTTTCTTGGGGCCCACCAGGGAGTCAGTGAAACCCCATTGGGACTCCGAGTCCCCTCGGGATCGCCCTCAAATTTCCAGGGAACTACGGCGGTCTTTTGGCATTCCAACCTGGAAAAGCTAAGGTCTTAGGCCTTAAGTCTACCAAGCGTCAGCCACTAGCGCTGGGGTTGGGGAGCGCAATGAAACACGCATCGTTGGCCCGTTACGGCAGGGGTTTAAATTTGAAGCCCGCCTACTGCCCATCATGTTGGGGGAACGGGAGGGAGATGAGTTTATTTTTTTCTTTTTTTATGTGTACCTACCACCGACCTACCTGGGGCCCACCATAACCTACAACCTACCTAACTGGGGCCCACCTATAAGCTACATGTGGCTTACCTACTTACAACCTACCTACCTGGGGCCCAACTATCACCTACCTACCTAGGGACCACCTACCTACCTGAGGCCCACCTATCACAAACTTACCAGGCATCCACCTACCTAAAAACCTCCAAAATAGGGCCCACCTATTTACCTATCTGGGGACCCCCCTTAAACCCAACCCGAGGTGCACCCCACCACTTGGGGGCCCACCTGCAAACCCACCTTTCCAAACCCAAACCTTTCTGGGAAACCCTTTACATACCAACTGGGGGGCCCACCCACCTACGGGGGGGCCCCCTATCCACTGCCTACCTATCTAGCTAACTGGGGCCTATAAAAACCTTTCCTTTTTTTGGGCCCACCAACCAAAAAATGGTGCCCCGGCCCACCCCACCTAGGGCCTAAAAAACTTAAACCAAAAAAGGGGTCTACCTAAACCCAAATAAGGCCTAACTAGCTTTCCTTTCCCCTTTAAATTTAACCTACCTAGGGCTTGCCCTTCCTTTCCTTCCGCATGCAAAAAAAGGGAAAAAAGGGAAAGACCCCATGAGAGAAAAAGAAAGACTTTCAATAAGACGTCTTTCCTGGAGTTTCCCGGGGTGTAAAGGGGTTTTTTGTGCCTTTTGTGTTGGATTTAGTGCTGTAGTTTACGGGCATGTGATGGTGCCTGAAATGGTTGGGACAATATGTGGTTTTACATGGGGTATTGTTTTTTTTCGCCCCCTGTTTTAGTGGGAGCTACATTTTCTGATTGAAAAAATGAGTGCCGTCCCCGGCCCTTTTTGCACATACATTCTTTTTTACCCCTTTTTTTGTTGTAAAAAAGATGCAATTTTGCCAAAAGGCCCCAAAAATTAAAAAGGTAATATTTTTTGTATGTAGCTAAGGTGGGTCCCCTATGATTAACCTCCTGTGGTACAGGCCCCCCCCCTCCCTCCATCCAACACTGTTTTATTTCTGTGGGTTTTGGTGAAAATCCTAATAAAAACCAAAATACAAATGTTTTGGGGCTATGCCAAACAAAATTTTTATTTTGGGTCAAAGGAATGGTTTTACTTTTTTTGTTCCAATACGAGAATTTTGATGGGGCCCACGTAAATTCCAACTTGAAATACTTGTCATGTGGACAAAGCCTTTGAATTGTAAAAGGGTTAAGTATTTTTGGTGTTATTTAAAAAAAAAAATTATTTTTATCCCTAGTATCAAGAGGTCCTCGTTTTTTTAGTACGGGGCCCCAGGATTATACAGGTTTTAAGGCACATAGCCTCCATTAGTTTTAACTCCCATTCACACTGTTGTAATGTAGCCACATTTTAGTGTGCTTGGTTTAGCCCCAAACCTAACAAAGGGGGGGGAAAATGTTGGTTTCGGACCCCAGTTATTTGGGCCCGGCCCTGTGCCCTTATGTTCACAATTCTGCAAACAAGTCCCAGGAACTTCGGAGACAAGCACATGCACAGTAGAAGATCCTGCTCAAGCTGACAGCCCCCCTCCAATATGCAGGTGCTAGTCTATAAAGCTCCGGGTACTGCTTTCTGGATCCGAAAAACACATCCAAAAGTGCTGAGTAAATCGCATCCAAAACACATCCAGCAAGCAGGTACGTGTTTGGATGCATTTTGGCTGCAGCAGGAACACACCCTATAGTTTTAAATAGGGTGTCTGCTGCATTTTTCAGATCAAGAATTGACATGACAATTCGGATCCGAAAGACGGATCAGAAAGACGCATGTAAATACGCATCGGCGATCACTCGTCTTTCAATGTAAAAACACTTTCAATGTAAAACATGCATCAGCGTTCAATGTAAAATCAAACTGCACATTGTAAGATTTGCATTTGGGTCCGTTTAGGGTCCCAAACATGGATCCAAATACACATCTAAAAACGGATCCAAAACGCCATGTGAACATACCCTTAGGGACATTATGTGCATTAGTAACAGCTCTAATCCATGCAATTTCTGCCCCCATATACTACTGTATGGACATCATTGTGGAGGGGGTAGGAAACTTGGGTGTGTTGCATCCAAATTGGGTGGGGTAGGACCAGGACTTCAGGGCCAATTTCTTGTCGTTTTTGCCCCAATATGATATTGCGCGTTGGGGAAAGCATGGACATCACAACACAGGATGGAACGGAGACATTGCATGTAAACTGGAACTACATGTAAATCAAACTCTCTTCCATTCCTTTTCTCCCCGATGAGCTATAGCAGGGAAACAGCATGGATGAAATTTGCTGCTGTTGTGCTCCTCCTTTTAGCAATGTGCATCTGCACTTGAGCTGATTAGCAGGCTAAATTTTAAGTTAATAATTTTATATTGCCTGCAAATGATGTTCTAAATATCTTGGTAGAAAAAAGGTTCCGTACCTCAGACCTAGACCCCCTGTGGTCCTGTTCAATAAGACTTATATACAGTAAGTATCAAGTTCTATGGTGGTTTAAATTTGGTTTGGTAGAACCAGGGCTGGAGAGGAATGTGTGGTCATTCCACTATAAACTGCTAATATATCATGTTCATTCCTCACTGATCATGCACAGGAAAAATATTAAGCAGCTGTTTCTATTGAAAATGTGTTTGTTCCACTATAAACTGTTCACATGTTCTATTTATTCAATCTACATTTAGCACTAGAAACCTTGTTTCCCTCTCCTTAGCTCTTCATTTCTTAGTGATAATGTTCATTCTTTTTGTTCTTGGATTTAGTATGACCTGGTGATTATTTTCTACGGGAAAAACTGCGGAGCTTGTATTACAATTTTAAATAGCAATTGTTGTTGGACTGCAGAAATCCAGAACCCAAGGAGTCACATGTTGCACCAATCTTGACAAAAAATAGCATCTTTAATTATAACCTCCAGTCACATGAGAATGTTCACAGACTTTAATGTAACGTTTCTGTTTGATTATTGTAATTATCTTTAATGAACAATTACATGAAGATAAATACATTATAAGTACAATCCCAAAAACTGCCTTTATCTCTTTCAACATAAGAAATCCTGACAACAAAACATGTGCAGGTTTGAAAGGGAATTCGTTCATAGGACCATTAGTCACATGCCAAAAACTCCACTAAATATCATTGTCAATACTTTGGGTCACATGTATAAAAACTGTCTAGGTCTAGAAATCACTTTGCTACCCATCACAACCAATCAGAGCACCCCTCTTATTTCATATAGTGCTCTGAAAAATTGAGAGGGCGCTCTGATTGGTTGCTATGGGCAACAAAGTAAGTTTCAGACAAGAGAGTTTTCATACATGTAGCCCTTTGTGATGAAGTCCTGACTCACCAAGTTGTAAGGAGCTATAGGTGCGCTGTACAGAGATACCACATCTCTTATAGATTGTAAACTCTTCTGAGCAGGACCCTCATTCTTACGGTTACTTTTTTATCTGTTTGTTACTCTGATTTGCTTGATTTTGTCTATATTTGTACCCTTTGGATGAGTAAAAATGACATGTCGGATTCTGCCATTGAAAACTGCATCATCTGACGCGGCTTCAACCAGTATGTACATTTAGGGTCCTTTATTTTACTCGAGGTTTACAGTCAGAAATGAGTTCTATTCATTCCCAGGCTGGGACTGGCCCCATGGGGAGTCTGTGAAACCTCCGGTGAGTCAGTGAAACCCCGGGCTCCCCTCGGTATGCCCTTGATTCCTAGGACTGCACGCTCTTCGATATTCAGTCTCAGACTGGCCCTCTGGGGAGCCAGTGTGGGTTCACACATTGCATTTGTGGTGTTTTTCAACTGCATTAAAACTTCATGTACAAATTGCATGTGCTTATAGAACACATCTGTTTTTAAGCATACAAGTGTTTCTATACTTAAAGGCGTTGTCTAACCATGCTGTTTAACAAAGCCATAGGCAGCTTCAGACTTACACTTCCTGGTTAGGCTGTGGGCGGGTCTACAGCAGTAATTGGTCAGCGCTGCTATACCTAGCTAATCCTGATAGAGTGACATGGGTGCAGGGGGTTTGTAAACTGCAGTGCACAAAGCGACAGAGCTCTAAGGGTATATTCTCACGGCTTATTTTGGGGCGCATTTCGCCACGTATTTTGCGGCGTACTGCGCGCTAATACAAGCGAAATTTGCCCCAATCATTATGGTAATCCACAGTTCTCATAGAGAACTATGGATTACGCCTCCTCTCCCCGGGCGTACAAAATGATCGTATTGTACGCCTGGGGAGATAAGTGACATGTCTAATGCATGATTAATGCATGTCTATGGGGCCAGCGCCACTCCGTGAACACCCGGCGTAATTGCGGAGCGTCCAGTACGCCCCGCAATTAAGCCGTGTGAACTTACCCTAAGGGTTAAAGCTTATCAGTAATTTATGTAAACAAGCTCTCCCATCTCTCAAGATAAGGAACACAGCAGAGAGTGACATCATCATCCCAACCACTGCAGCAGTCTATAAGAGCAGAGAGAGGGGGTGGATAACTAGGGAAACCTGTGCGCAGAAGCAAGAGATAAAAACTGCTCCTAACTGAAGAAAAGCAAAATCAGAAAAGCAATGTAATTGTAATAGTTTTTATTTACCTTTACCTTCATGTTTAAAGCTGTTGAATGAAACTGGAATACATATTTAACTTAGCTTTGGAATACAAGTGAAATTTAGGTTAATTAAAAAATGCATGCATTTTTGTTGAACTCACAAAAACGCAAAGTGTGAACCCAGACTTAGAGTGCAGTCCAAGAAAATTTGGACAGTGACACAATTTTAAAATTTTTTAATGGTGTTCCATTTAAAAAAAAAAAAAAAAGAAGAAGAGGGTCTTTAGCCTGTCAGAGAGCTCACTCATTCCGTCCAAAAACATCACCATTTAATGTCTATGTGACAGCGGTCTCTTCCTGGATATATGGCACGTGACTGCTGAGGTCTGTGATTGGCTGCAGCACGCTGTAAGCACTAATCACATCGCACTAATGAGTGAGCACTAATCAAATTGCATGCATTGCTTTCCCATGCTTATCGCATTTTTGATCCAAGTTTTTTCCTCAAAATAATATGTATAGTTATGCATGTGTTTTCCAGTGTTTTTTTTATCATGTAAATCACTCATGAGTTGTAATATTAAAAAAGCAGCACACAAAATGCATTAAAGAATGCAACAGACATTTATAGATATACTTTTTTTGCTGTGGAAAAAAAACTAGCACTATGCATGGAGAAACAAACTGTCTGACAAAAACATTATACCTGCAGTGTGTTAAATTTGGAAAGAACTGCTACTGACAAAAAAAAAAAATAAAAAAAAAGGCAAAAGTAAAAATCAACATATTTTGTTTATACTTTTAAACCCCAGAGATTTACTTTACACTGAAAAAAAGGACACATAGCTGTTTTTCTACTATTTGACATGAAATCAGAATAAACCTAAACAGTTTTGGTCAATTGGTTAAAAAAATTATTTTTTATTTGCCAAACCAGAAAATGGGGAAGAGAGAATTTAAAGGGCATTTTTATAATTTTCTGCAAAGTCAAAAAAATTTCATTAAATTTGGATTTCTCTGCCTTTAACCCCTTACCCCGGGGGGCCCGTTTTTGGCCTTCCGGGAAAAGGGCCCATTTTTAAAATCTGGGGTGTGTACTTTTTTTTGAGAAAAATTTTTTTACACTTTTACCTATTTCCAAAGATTTAAAAAATTTTTTGGGCCATAAAATCCCCTTTTTTGTGAAAAATTAAAAGATCAAGAAAAATTTGGAAAAAAAATTTGCCATTTTCAAAGTTTCTAAAAATTTTTGGGTAAGCAGTTATTCACTAAAATCGTTTTAAAAGCATCTACCTATGTCCTTTTTAGGTTGACAATTTTTTTAATGTTTTTTTTTTTTTACGAATTAGGGGGCTTGAAATTTTGTAGTCATTTTTTTCACATTTGCAAAAATTTGATTTTTTTTTGGGACCAAGTCCCGTTCTGGCCTTTTTTAGGGGCCTGTATGTTAGATACCTTCAGAAATGGGGCTCCATCTTAAAAAAAAAAAAAACCCCTTTAAAAAAAAAAAAACCCTTAAAAAGGGGATTTATAAAAGCATTTTGGGGAAATGTGTTACCCCCTTTAGGAATTTTACCCGCAATTAAAGCAAAGTGGAAGGGGGAAATTTTAAAAAATTCACTTTTTTTTTTTTGATTTTTAAAAATTTTTTCCATTATTCAATGGGAAAAAAGGTTTAATGGTGACCGGTTAAACCCGGGGTTAAAAAGGGGCCCCTTGAGTTTTCCATAGTCAGGTCATTTGGGGGTTTTAAGCACCCCGGCGTTGGATACGTTTCCTGAGGATTGCGCGATCTCTAAAAAACGAGTTGCCGGGGATCGGGCGCGGGGGTTGCTGCTTAAAATTACAGCTGGGCGTCCCGCTTGCGTCGGCCCCGACCCCCGGAACGCGCCGGGGGGGGGGGGGGGGTGGGGGCCGGGGTTTCCCCTTAATTATTCCCCGGGGCGATGGGTTTGCTAACTAAAAGGGGAAGCAGGAGGAAAAATCGTCCTCCTGGGGGTTTTGTCCGGCGGGGGAGCAAACGGGGAAAAGGAAAACGTGGGGGGGGAACCCTGCAGTCCTGCCCTTTTGACAAAAAGCACGGAAAGGGAGGAAAAGCCTTTCCCGGGTTTTGTCTGTGAAGTCACGATGCCCGGGCCGTGCCCTGGGGGGCATTAAACCCGGAATTTGTGCTGACAGTTATAAAATTGGGCCAGTTCATAGCAACAAAAATATTTCAATGAAATTCCTTTTTGAATGAGAGATCTTAAAAAATCTTTTCATTCAAATCCCCCATGGGGGGAAAAATTTAAAAAAAAAATGTGAAAAAAAAATGAAAAAAAAATAAAAAAAAAAGGTAAAACACAAACACGAAAAATAAAATAAAAAATCGTATTTTCTTTTTATTTAGTATATAACCGCCCTCTTTTCACTCCTTTAACAAACGCCAATGCCCCAAAAACAGAATCCAAAAATAAATAAAGTACCCATGGGGGCGTGTCCTAGGCATGGAAGTGTGAGGACGTGCCGTCTCTGAGCTCCGCATCCCACCTCGTATATTTGGCTGGCTCTGCTTCTATAATATGGGGAAAACGGCAAAGAAGAAGGGCCTGAGGTCCTCCACCCGGCACCTATCGCCCCAGGGTGATATCGGGGCGTTCTTTCACCCGGCAACCCCGCAAACCCGTCCGGGTACAACAGGGCCTGAACACCAACAAAATGGCGGCGGCTCCATGCCTGTGAGCCCGCAGCGCAGATCTCCGGCGCACCTACCTCAGACTGCTGCTCCCACACCAGCGGAGGAACGCCGATTCAACTCTCCTCACAGCTCGGTTCTCCGCTCATATCCGGGCCAGTATCTGGACGTCGGCCCGCAGCAAGAGAAAAGCGCGCGGTCGCGGGCCGAAATCAGCCAGATGCGCAACAAGCTTCTTCACTGCCCGCTGGGACCGCGGCCTCTCCGTCTTCGCCGCACGGCGCCCGACAGCCGCTACAACGGACCCCCCCGGGCATTGCAGGTAACAGCTCCCTGCCTGCTGCACAAGATCAAACTGGCGCCGGAGCCGGCGCATCCCCGTACTCTGGCATTCAGCGTGCGGCCCCAGGGGACACAGGGGGAGGCCCTGATTCACGGCCATGCAGCCCGGCGCTCCAGCAAGGGACACTAAAGGGCTATGAGGCCCAATCACCTGGTCTATCCATAATGGACTCACCTGTACCATCTGCCTCAGCCCTATTGTCACCCATTCCCCACGGGCTATATAAGGCTGGTCCCTCAACACACCTGCAGGGAACCATGCAGACGAGCACCTCAGTGACAGATCTTGCAGCCTCACCCCATGCAAGGGACCTGCTGCAGTTTGACCCCTACCTAGAGCACAGGGACACTCAGGCTGCGTCACAAACTTCAGCTGACCAACAAAGCCCACAATCCTGGGGACTTCGCTTAGCTCCTACAACCAATACAAGGGCTGCCATTCACATGACCTCTCCGGCCCCACCCTTGCTTTCCACACAGTGGCCTGGAATACACACCCTTTAACCCTCAGAACAGCCTCTCCGCAATGGTCTGCCGGCTCTTCATGGGAGGCTCCGCTTATTCATCCACGGTTAGTCCAGCCGGAACCCACGTTTCGTCTCCCGTTCCACATTTAGAGGACAGCCTGTTCAGAGAAACACCCATAATCTCCGGCTTTCCCTCCCAAGTCCAGTCCTGTGCCTCTGATGGCCCAGGCCGAGCCCCAGCATCGCTCCATCGGCCTACTACCTTTCCCACACACTCAAGGCAAGCAGATGTCCACATCCCAGCTGAACCCGCCCATAGATCAGCGGAAGAGAACAAACCAATTACTCTCTCTGACTTGCATGATTTTGGCACGAGTCTCCTTTACAATCCAGATCCTGATTTCAGCACTTAGCTATGTATTATTGGAGGTGCAAGCAAGAATGTCTCTTCTTTACGCTCTGAAGCTGCACCTCACTCGGTGCCAAAGTGTCTACCCTGGACCAAACCCAGCAGTCTAACTCATTGTCCATTCAGGCATTGCAATCCTCTGTATCCCAACAATCTTCTTGTATGTTCGCCTTGCAGCAGCACATCGACGACCTGGAGAACAGGAGTAGGCGCAATAATATTAGAATTCGTGGCCTCCCTGAATCCGTTACATCCAAGGAACTATACCCGGTCCTTATAACAATCTTCAATGACCTACTTGACAGGGCCCCGTCTGCTCCTATTGAGATCGAACGAGCCATAGTGCACTCGTCCATCATGGGGCATGGTACTAATAACCAGGGATGTAATATGTAGAGTACACTTCTATCAGGTGAAAGACGACATTCTACGCTGTGCTCGTCAAAGACAGAAGATCTTTTACAAGGATGTTCCCATACTGCTGCTCCAAGACCTATCGAAGCATACTTTGGCCCAAAGAGCGGCCCTAAAACCCCTTTTGGCTATTCTACAGGAGCGAAATATCCCCTATCGTTGGGGATTCCCCTTCGCCCTTTACATTCGTGGAAAAGAGAGGCCCTCGGGGGGGCCGTTTAAATACATCCGATCCCCTGATGATATCCCTTCAGTACTCCAAGGACTGCATATTCAAGATATCATCCTGCCCCCCTGGCCTTCCTTGGACTCTTACGTCAACAGGCCTCCGGCCCAGGAACTGCCAGATCTACGAGGACTCCCCCCACGGAGAAACAGGTGCCGACGTCACCGCACTGACTCCTCCACCAACTCCAACCCATCTTGAAGACGAATATGGGTTTAACAACCAAGTGTATCCTTTGCTTAGTGTATTTTCCGTCAATGAACCTTTACTAACTATTACATGTTGAAACACTAATAGGCCGTTGCTGTTTATTGTATCCTCTTCTTCTTTATAGCAGTCTTTGAGTGCACCCCCCGGTTACGGGACTTCCCCGGTTTAGAAGCACCTTGCTGCCTAACATGTCTGCAAAAGCCAGCCATCCATCTTTCTTTTTTTTCTTTCTCTTTACATATAGGTGTGGGAGGCGAAGTTATTTTATGGTTTTTCCACCTCATTTTCTTACTCACCGCTAGCCCCAGTAGGATCCAGTCCCGATATAGGCCCTTCCTCAGGCCCTAGGGATAGTTGACTTTGTTATAGTCACTGACATAGTTCCAGCTGCAGGCTCCCCTACCCCTCCCCCCCCCTCTTTTCTTGCCTGCTTCCTGGTTGTGTGTTTGTAGTGGTTGTGAGTGTCTAACACCTCTCCCCACCCAACCCTCCTTTTTCATTTCGTTTCCGCTGCACCGCCCCTCCCCCTCTTTTTTTTTTTTTTCTTTTCTCACTTCTTGCCAGGCA
>JAODAL010031662.1:0-48112 GCA_025379985.1 Phyllomedusa bahiana
AGGGGGGCCCCCTTGTTGCCAAAGGGAGATGCCCCCTTTGGGTTTTTAAGGGGAGTGGGCCCCCTTTGTTTGGCTTCCCGGGGAGTGCCCCCCCTGTTGCCAGGTTTGTGCCCCCTCGGTTTGGGGCCCGGTTGAAAGTCCCCTCTTTTGCCAGGTAGTGCCCCCCCTTTTGCCAAAGGGATGCCCCCTTTGTTGCCCGGTTTTAAAGTTTCCCCTCTGTTGGGGCCCGGTAGTGCCCCCCGGGGGGGGGGATTTGTTGACAAAGGGAATGGGCCCCTCTGGGTTTTTGGCCCCGGTAGTGGCCCCCTGTTGGGGCCCAAATAGATGTCCCCTCTGTTGGGGGCCCGGTAGATGCCCCCATTGTAAAACCCCGGGAGTACCCCCAATTTTTGGGCCGGGCAGACGCCCCCCCCTTTTAACTAATAAAAATAAAAAAAAAAAAATAAATTACCCCTCCAGGCTCCTGCAGCAGGGCAGGCCCCTTTCCGGGAGGGGGTTTTTAAAAAAAAAAATTCCTTCGCCCTCCAAGGGGGGTTCCCGGGGGGCCCGGGGGAAGGGGGGAGGAAGACCCCCGCCTTTTAAAGCCGGCTCCCTTTTAAAGGGGGCCGGCCCCTTTAACCCCCCTTGGCCCCCGGGGACCCGTTGGGGTTTTGGGGGTTTTAAATTGGGGGGGGGGAAAAATTTTCCTTCCCCGGGGGGGGGCGGGGCCCCAGCGGGGGACCCCGGGGCCCCCCACAAAAAATAAATTTTGGGAGGGAAAGTGGAGGAGGAAAGGGAACCCGGGATTCCCCCCCTGGGGGTTTTGGGTCCCCGAAGGGGAGACATTCCTTTGGGAGGGGGAAAAGGGGGGGCCAGGGGGGGGTTTCAGATGGGTTTTTGGGGGGCCCCCCCCCGGGGTTTTGGGGAAGCCTTTGGGGGGGCGGGGGGGGGGGGGGGGGGGGGGGGGGGGGGGGGGGGGCCCGGGGGGGGGCCCGAGGGGATTTAGCACTGGGGTTTTGGGGGCGCCAGGGGGGATTTTAAAAAAGGGCCCCCCGGGTTGGTGGGGCTGGCGTTGGGGAAACAAAAAAAAGGGGGGAAAGAAAAAGGAATGGGCCAAATTCCCCCGGGGGGTCGGTGGGGGACCCTTTAAATTAGGTGTGGGGAGGGGGGGTCCGGGGCAAAAACAGGGGGTTGGGGCATTGGTATGGGGCATTCCTGGGGTTAGGGGAGGAGAATGCCTGAGGTTTTGGTAGGAACATGTCCCGAAGGTTTTGGTAGGGGGAATTTCCTTTGGGGGTTTTGGTAGGGGGAAAAAAGGGGGAAAAAAAAGGGGGACATGCCTTTAGGGGTTTGGGGGTAATTTTATGGGGGACATGGGCCCGGGGTTTTGGTTGGGGACATGCCTTTTTAGGGTTTAAGTTAGGGACCTTTTGGGGGGTGGGTTGGTTGGGATTTTTGGTAAGGGGGGTGCCTGGGGTTAGATAGGAGGGGCATTTCCCGAGGGTTTGGTAGGGGAAATGCCTGGGGTTTGGTGGGGGGACATGCCCGGGGGTTTGGGGGGGACATTCCGGGGGGTTTGGAAGGAAAAATTTACCCCCCAAAGGGGGGAGAAAATCCTGGGGGTTTTGTGGGAAAACATGGGCCCGGGGTTAGGGGGGGAGACGGGCCGGGGTTAGGGGGGGACCCTGCCTGGGGTTAGGTGGGGAATTTGGGGGTTTTAAATTTGGGGGGGGGAAAATGCCTGGGGGTTTGGTGGGAACATGCCTTTTGGGGGTTTGGAAAGGGGAAAATGCCGGGGTTAGGTGGGACATTTCCTGGGGGAGGGGGAAAAACAAAGCCGGGGTTTGGAGGAGGTGGGAGGAGGGAAAAGGGGCCCGGGTTAGGTGGGAAACCCTGCCCCGGGGTTTGTTTGGGGGACCCTGGCCTTTTTTGGGGTTTAAGAGGGGAGGGGGGACATTTCCCGGGGGTTTTGGGAGGGAACATGGGGCCCCGGGGGTTTGGAAAGGGGAAAATGCCCGGGGATAGGTGGTAGACATGCCCGGGGTTTAGGTAGCCCGGGATAGGGGAATTGTTTGGGGTTTTTAAAAATTTATTTTTTTTTGCCCGGGGTTAGGTAGGAAAACATGGGGCCCGAAAGGGTTTGGTTTGGGACATTTCCTGGGGTTAGGTAGGAGAACCCTGGGCCCGGGGTTTTTTAGGAGACATGCCTGGGGTTTTTGGTGGGAAAAACCTTGCCTGGGGGTTAGGGGGGAGACATTGGGGCCCGGGGGTTGGAAGGACATTCCCCTCCGTGGGGCCCGGGGTTTTTGTTTGGGGGGACATGCCCCGGGGGTTTAAGTGGGGGACATGCTGGGTTAGGTGGGGGACATGTGGGGTTAGGTGGGGTTCTTTTTGGGCCTGGTTGGTTAAAACTTTTTAGGGGAGGTGGGGGCATGCCTTGGGAAAAAGGGGGTTTAAAATGGGTTTTTTTTGGGAGACATGCCTGGGGGAGGTTTTGGAAAAACATTTCCCCCGGGGTTAGGGGAGGAGACATGCCCCGGGGGAGTGTGGGAGACCCTGCCTGGGGTTTGGTTGGGGGCATTGCCTGGGGTTAGGGGGGGCATTTCCCGGGGGGTGGGGGAAGTTGGGAACGGGGGGATCTTGGGCCCGGGGTTAGGTGGGAGACCTGGGCCCGGGTTTAGGGAAAAAGGGGGTTTAAAAAATGCCGGGGGGTTTGGGTTTGGGGGAACCAATGGGGTTTTGGGGGTTTAAAATTGGGAAGGAGGGGAAAATGCCTGGGGTTTAGTTTTGGGGGAAGGAGGGAGGGGGGGGGGAGAAGGGGGAGGGGGAGGGGAGACATGGGGAAGGGGGGGTTAAATTGGAAGACATTGCCCCGGGGTTGTTTGGGGTAACCAAAAAAAACAAAAAAACAAAAAAAAAAAAAAGTTTTTTTTTGGGGTTTTTAATTGGGGTTGGGGGAAACATGCCGGGGGTTTGGTGGGGAAAATGCCTGGGGGGTTAAAAGGTGGGACACATGCCTGGGGTTAGGTAAACAGGGGGAAAAAGGGGGAAAGGGGGGGAAAAAAAAAGCCTTTGGGGTTTTTTTTGGGCACATGCCTGGGGTTAAAGGTTTGGGGAAAATGCCTGGGGTTTGGTAGGAGACATGCCTGGGGGGGTTTGGTAGGAGAAATTTCCTTTGGGGGTTTGGGAGGAGGAAAATGCCTGGGGTTAGGTGGGAGACATGCCTGGGGTTTGGAAGGATACATGACTGGGATCAGGTGGGAGACATGCCCGGGGTTAGGTGGGAGACATGCCTGGGGTTAGGAAGGTTTTCATGACTTTGGGAAAACAGGTGGGGGGACATGGGCCCGGGGGGTTAGGTGGGAAAACCCTGCCCCGGGGTTAGGAAAGGGTACAAGGCTTTGGGGTTTAGGGGTGGGAGACTTACCTTGGGGGAAAGGGAGGGAAAGGCCTGGGGGTTTTTGGGAGGGAACATGCCTGGGGGTTTAAAAAAGGGTTCATGATTTGGGGGAAAATTTTTTTGGGGGCACATGATAGGGCTAGGTAGGGTTTTCTTTCCTGGGGATTAGGGGGGTTTGGGAGACAAATGCCTAAGGGTTAGGGAGGTTTCATGCCCGGGGGTTATCTAGGACCCCTTCCAATATCGCAGGGACACTTTTAAAACTAAAAAACACATAGGAATATGGAAAAAACATTTCTGGGTACTTAAGTAAAATTTAAAAATTTTTTAAAGGGTTTTTATTTTACCCTTTTTGAAAACAAAACTGCTTAAAACCCAAACCCCGGAATTGAAAGGCAACCTCAAAAACAGGGGGGAACCTACACTAACATTATCTCTCTTTAGGGCCTGTTCAGAATTTTTTTTTCCTTTTCCCTTTTTGTTTTTTTGGGCGGGGGGCCCCCACCCACCTTCACAGTTTTTAAATCAATGCATTGTACTTTGTAGCTGGAGCCTTCACTCCCTGAAGTGTGGAGGTCTAAACAGGCCATAAAGAAAGGTAATGTTAGTGTAGGTTCCCACCTGTATTGAGGTCTCCTTGCTGATTACGAGGTGGGTTTAAGCAATTTTGAACAAAATGTGAACTAAGAACCTCAAAAAATGTTCATGTATCCTGAGTAGCAGAAATCTTTTTTCAAAAATTCCTCTGTGCCTCTTGATAGTTTTTTAGTTAATAGTTGCTGCTGATATTGGAATGTGTATGTATTTTGCTGCCACAACAGTGTGCACCTATGCTAATTTTTTCCAAAAAGTATTTTGGATGTGTAAAACCAAACATTGTTATCTAGACTTTGGTTATCTAGGAGACATTCCTAGAGTAATGAAGGGCACATGACTAGGACTAGGTAGTAGACATTCCTGGGGTTAGGTGGGAGACATGCCTGGGTTTGGGGCGTTATGTAGGACAGATGCTTGGGGTTAGGTAGGACAAATGACTGGGACTAGGTAAATGACATACCTGGGGTTAGGTAGGAGACATGCCTAGGGTTAGATGGTAAACATGTCTGAGGTTAGCAAGGATACATGCCTGGGTTTGGGGGTTTAAGTAGAATACATATATGGTATAAGGTAGGACACATTCCCAGAGTTAGGTATTACACATTTCTGGGGTTAGGTAAGAGACATGCCTGGGTTTGGGGGGTTAGGTATCGCACATGCCTGGGTTTAGGGTGGGGTTACATGCCTGGGTTTAGCTGGTTAGGTAGGAGACATGCCTGGGGTTAGGTAGGAGACATGCCTGAGGTAAGGTAGGGCACATGACTCTGGCTAGGTAGGTGACATTCCTAGGGTTAGGTAGGAGACATGCCTAGAGTTAGATGGGACACATGCCTTAGGTTAGGTAGGATACATGCCTTGGGTTGGATAGGATACATGCCTAGGGTAAGGTTGAAGATATGCCTGGGGTAAGTTAGGGCACATGACTAGGGCTAGATAGGTTACATTCCTAGGGTTAGGTAGGAGACATGCCTAGAGTTAGATGGGACACATGCATTAGGTTAGGTAGGATACATGCCTGTGGTTAGATAGGATACATGCCTGGGGTAAGGTTGAAGATATGCCTGGGGTAAGTTAGAGCACATGACTAGGGCTAGGTAGGTTACATACCTGGAGTTAGGTAGGAGACATGCCTAGAGTTAGATGGGACACATGCCTAAGGTTAGGTAGGATACATGCCTGGGGTTAGGTAGAACACATGCCTGTAGTTGGGTAGGACACCTGCCATGCGATCTTGTTGACTACCCAAGTGCAGTTCAATTAAGGTTAACCTTTTCCCACCTCTCCGTATGGACGGCTGCCCTTGTGCCAATGTTATTTCTGGCTTCCTTTTGCTAGCACTTGATATGAATCATGTGTGAATGACATGACTGTCTCACAGGGAGCAGATTCACACTCTTCGACGGGGCCTCTTGAGTGTAGCCATTGACCAATGTTCTGTAGACACAATTATGGTTCAGCGGTAATTGTATCAGCGCCACATCAGAGGTGTGGAGGCTAATAGGTTTTAGTGGCTTGGGAATAGCAAATCTGGGTAGGAATTTGATTACAAGAGAAATGCTTTCTATCCTACACTAATTGTCATAGTTGCTGAAGAATTTGCTTATCCTCTCAGCCATGATTGTGGTATATGTCTTCTCAATTGAGCTCTGAGACTTAGACCTCCCCCACCCTCACTGATCACCTACTGCAATCACTTATAGTAAAGTGCAATTCTGAGGATGCAGATACAGCTGAATGCTATGGTGGAGAAGCGAGCTGTCAACCTCTTGCACCTCCATTTACTCTCATAGGTTACAGATTATTTCAGGCCAAGTGTCAGATTGGGATCCATGCTTAGACCAGCACAATACAGTGATATTATTGTACCTGTTTGTACTTGTCCGGGGATCCCATCCTGGAATCTCAAAGGCTTCATCATAAATATAGAAAATAACTTTGGCCACAATACGAATAGAAAAGAAAACACTACTAAGGGGGGTATGTAGAGGCATTACTACTGAATATCGAGCACTAAGGGGGATTGATGTGTAATGGGGGTAATAAAAGGGCTCCACTACTAATTGGGGGCCCAAAGAGGCTTTATTGCTCAGTGTGGGACCACCAGTAATAAGTGACCGGTTTGATGGCAGTATAGGCAATTAAAGGGTAAGTGTACCACTTAAAAGCCTCATCAAAAGAAATTTACTAATGGCTAAATAAAACTTTTTTGTAACCAATTCTAAATTGTTATATTAAAACAACAACAGTGAAAGATAGCACTGTGTAGAATTCATAGACCAAGTATTGAAAACTCCTTGGATCGAGTATAGGGAGTGGATCTCGGCAGTAATCCATACCTTACCTTCCCTGAAATGACAACCGGCAGAGCTAAGATATTCAGCAGTCAGGGAGTTCCTATAAATTTTCCTGTGCTATGCTGTATTTTGACCCATCAAATAGAGAGAGTGATCGCTCCCAAAAGGACGGCCCCGTGTCCAAAGGATTACCCTGATAACAAGTAAAAAGATATATAAATAAGGGTTCACCCTATATAGGCTTCTTAGTGCTATGTTCATCACTTGTAACCTGCAGTTATAAGGGAGCGATTGCTCCCAAAAGGAAGACCCCGTGTCCAAAGGATTACCCTGATAACAAGTAAAAAGATATATAAATAAGGGTTCACCCTATATAGGCTTCTTAGTGCTATGTTCATCACTTGTAACCTGCAGTTATAAGGGAGCGATCGCTCCCAAAAGGACTGCCCTGTGTAAAAAGGATAACCCTGGTAAGAAGTAAAAAGATATGCATGCTATGTTCATCACTTGTAACCTGCAGTATCTGTTGGTCCGTGTATCTGTTGCTCCCCCGCGGGCTATAGCAGTATTAAACGGGTTGTCTCACTACAAGGATTGCTTTTTATATTAAAGATCTTGTAAAAACAAGTCACTTTGCAATATGTGTCCATTAACAGTGTCCTACCTATTCTGAGATATCCCCTCTTGTATGGGCTGCATCAGCTGCTCAGGTTGCTATAGCTACAGACCTGTTCAATCTCTCATGATAGGCTCACAGCACTGGTTGCTATAGCTACAGACCTGTCCCATCTCTCCCGATAGGCTGCGAGCGGTGGTTGCGATAGCTACAGACCTGGCTTCTACTGCAGCCTAGTAGAAGCCAGTAAACATGCCCCTAAATTCAAAATGAAACCAAGAAAACAGGTAAGATGAATCAATGTAGTGAGACAACCCCTTTAACTTTAGGTTTTGCTTGGAACACAATCCACGATCCAGCGTTCACTTAAAGAAACCGACTTTTGTACAAAGTCCAATGAAGGAACATAAAACGTAGTATAATATTTGTCACTTCGTAGGACGAGTTTCGAACCTATGCAGCTCTTGCTCACAGCCTGGTAAGCTCAGATTTATCCCTTTGCTCTCAGAAACACGTGCGTGAATAGTTATAACGATAATTATTAAAGTGCATACATAGATATCAATCCACCATTAGTATACAGTGGACCAATAATAAATTCCCAAAGTGTTTCCCTGCTACATAGAACAAGAGTTCATCAGGGGATATAAGTGAAGCATGTCGTGCATACTGATAAATTCTGCCCACTTTGCAGAACAGCCCATAAGTGTTGCATAACCCACAACCTGTCCATGAGTTAAGCTACTGGAATAGTGATGTGCCACAGTGAGACATCACCTGTGAGTCATTCGATTTAAAGGGATATTCCCAACTCATCTTTCTAACATTTTCATCCTATGTCTGCTCCACCCATGGGTAACAAAGATTTGCCTGCAAATGCAGATGCAGGTCAGAAGTGTCTGAAGGATGAGATGGGAATACCCCATTTGCTTTTCAGAACAGAGAGGGTGGCTGTTGCAAATCTTCAAGGAACTGGAAGACCCAAGGTACATGCGCATGTGCCCATAATCCAGCTCTGGCATATCTATACCTTGGTTGTCACTCCTCTGACTATAGTAGCAATTTCATAATTTAGGAAACAATGCAGGTTGGCTTGGATGATAAACGAAGCTTATAACCAAAATAAAGCCAACCAGCATTTACATGCAAAAAATCCTAAGCGTGTATTAAAAACAAATGTAGGGACTTACCATTAGATGATGACCAGCAGGACAGACAATTATAAGAGCATGGATGGAGATGGACTCGCTTTGCCTAAAACACAAATCCATAACCTGTTCCTAGTGCTGGCCCTAACACCAGACCCCACTGCCCTATTCCATCCCTGAAGATAGTCCTACTATTGTCCTTTAGCTATGTTGACCCTAACCAAGACAGCACAGAACCACCAAAGAAAACTCAGGAACAGAATACACTGCAAGGCTGATGCAGGGAAAAACAGGAGCAACAGAGAACTAAAGACTTATTGCTCATCTCCACGGCAAAGGACAAATACTGGTCGGTTTATCCGACCAGATCACACGGCCACCGGGAGGTGGCTTTTTGCCTCCCCCTTCCCATTGATATGTTTATATTCCGTCTGAAAACCGGACGGAAGAATTAACATGTTCAATGGTTTTTCAAATCGCCGGGCGGAAAACCTGTGCAGTGGGGACTGCTGCACGGTTTTCCATAGCGGCCCGGTGTGTTAGATTATGGCCGGTTTTTCAGGCGGTCTGCAAAACCTCAAACCGTCTGAAAAACCGGCCACAAACCGGTGCCATGGGGACATGCCCTTATAGGTTTCTAACTAAGTGGGCACAGATAGCTACCAAAACAGGACTCAGTGCCAGAAATAGAATGCAAGCAGATCACAAGATGCAAACTCTCAGCCAACAGTATATTCTGCACCAGCCTCCAAGTGAATCTTGGCTTTATAGAGGGCTAGCAATCAACCATTGCCAATAATGGAGTTCACGTGTGCTGCTGGTCAGCTGATCAGCTTTAGAGTTGTTTGAGGCCGTTGTATAGCAACTGCCTCATCTACTAGACAGGAGAAGATGAAATAGCAAGAGGATTCTCGCCATTGTTAACAATTTACTACCCTGTTAACCTGAAAATAAGACATAGTGCATTTTTTTTATGTAATTAAGAGTTTGGCTGCTTCTGCTGATTTTTGTGATGAAATCACTACAATATTTTAATACATATTGATGTTTTGTTCAACAATAAATGTGAATTATTGTTCATGGAAAAATAAGACATCCCCTAAAATAAGTCTTAGCTCGTCTTTAGGAGCAAAAATTAATATAAGACACTGTCTTATTTTCGGGGAAACAGGGTAGTAAGATATTGTGGAATTGCTCTTGCTATCTACTATCATTGACATCTGTGGTGTCAGGGATGTCCAAGATTTTCCTCCCCCTGTCTACTTGCTACCATGCCTTGACCAGTTTACATTACAGTTTTGTTGGCCTCCATACAAAATATATTGTTACAAATTATATTTTTGCACAAAAAACTCGGCTAATAGAGATGAATGTGAATAATCTCACATAAAACATGACAGATGTGGGCAGTGCAGTGTTTGTCTGCTGAACACATCTCTCGAAAATTAAGATGTTTTTGTCACATGGCAAGTTTTTGACAAGGAGATAGAAGAGGTTGAATAGGATTAATAGTGTGCACCAAGCATGCATTCTGCAGAGGCAAAATGTGATTACAGAAAATGAATAATGGACTATTACAAGATTAATGTGTAAATCCATATTGTCCTTATTTTACTCGAAGAAAGTTAGTTCTAAAAATTTAGGAATACAAAATAAAACCAGCCTCAGAGACCCTTACGGTGGCCATAGATGGGTAAATGGGGTTGATTCATATAAAAAAAAAAAAATCAAATATAAGTAAACACCCTGCCATAGAGAACAGCAGGGGATTAGATTCATATATTAGTCAGTGTATGGAGCAACTATAAAGAGTGTCTCTGACTCTGGAAGACCCAGCATGCCCATACACCACAGGGACAGTTTACTGATTTCAGTAGGAATTGTGCAATGCTTCATTTCTCCTGTGGTGGCGCTGTAGAGAAATCGAACACTTAGTGATGTATTAAAGGGGAGTTCTGGGCCCTAACATTGCCCATTTGTCCATTGGGTTAAGAGTAAAAATAGAAGCTAAGACTCATACTTACCTTTACCGTTCACTCCCGGCTGCCGATGTGTTCGACCAGGATGTAAGCAGTGAACATCCCTCATTCACGTAACAACTCTAACCAGTAACAGGCCACAACTTCACGTGCATGTGACCTCTCAGGCCTGTTATTGGCTGCGGCTGTAACGTGAATGAAGATCACTCACTGCTTCAGAGGCGATGAACAGAACGGCAGCTGGGAGTGAACAGGACTGTCCACTGCCCTTGTCCATCCCTGAAGATACCGCCACCAATGTCCTTTAGCTATGCTGCCCCTAACCAAGACAGCACAGAACCACCAAAGAGAACTCAGGAACAGAATACACTGCAAGGGTGACACAGGGAAAAACAGGAGCAACAGAGAACTAAAGACAAACGGGGCTCTAATAAACTAGGAACAGATAACTAACCAAAAGCAGGGCTAAATGCTAGAAATAGAATGCAAGGAGATCACACGATACAAGTTCTCAGCTAACAGTATACTCTGCACCAGAAACCAAGTGAATCTCAGTTTTATAGAGGGCTAGCAATCAACCATTGCCAATAAGGGATTTCACATTTGCCACATGGTCAGCTGATCAGCCTTGAGAGTTGTTTGAGGCTGTTGTATAGCAACCTCCTCATCTGATCTACTAGACAGGAGAAGATGAAATAGCCTGTTATTGGCTGCGGTTGTCACGTGAATGAAAATCGTTCACTATATCAGCGGTGATGAACAGAACGGAAGCTGGGAGTGAACGGGACTGTCCACTGCCCTATTGCATCTCTGAAGATATCCCTACCAATGTATAGGGATAGATATGCTGACCCTAACCAAGACCACACAGGGTGATAAGTATGAATCTTAGCTTCTATTTTTGCTCGTACGCCGACAGACAAACAAGCAATGTAGGACCTGGAACACCCCTTTAAAATTGTTTAATGGGGATCCAGTGGTAAATCGTCATCAGGGACCCTTCTAACAAAAAAAAATCCATATATTGTCCAGAGAAAAGAGCCTCTTTAACTCTTTGCTTGATGAACAATCCAATACTTTTTTATTCAATGTTTTATAGCCCGGTTAGGGATTTTCACTGATGAAATAAATTATGTCCTCAAACACTTGTTGCAAAAACTGTATGCTGAAGTGGTCCCTGAGGGCACATTATGTGCAGGAGCTTAGTTTCTGATCAGGATCTGTATTAGATTAAGGGTTATAGTCTGGGATCTGACTGTACTGCGGGGTCTGGTTTTGTATTTGGGTGGTCTGGGGCCTGCATTTATTTTACAGGAGTTTAGTCTGGGGACTGTAATAGTTTAATTGGTTTAACGGGAACCTGTCACATAGGTTATGCCCCCCTTGCTATGGACAGCACAAGCTAGTGTCAGACCTGCTGTTTCCAGCGCTGTGTCCATTGTTCTGTAGGATACAGACATTTCAGAACATTTAATATCCAAATCTGGCAGTTTGCAGCCTGTTCTGCCATAGATGAGCCCTCACCCAGCTAGCTCCACCCACCTGCTGGTTATTCACAAGTTTCTACCTATTCAGAGTAAAAAGTTGATAGAGCTGTGGGTGGTCGGTGCTAGCTGTGGGTGGGCAGGGCTAATGTGCTCATGAATAAGCTGGACTAATCTATGTCAGAACAGGCTGCAAACTACCAGATTTTGGTAGTTTGTGTCCATTGGTAGTTTGTGTCCATTGTTCTGTAGGATACAGACATTTCAAAACATTTAATACCCAAATCTGGCAGTTTGCAGCCTGTTTGCCTAGTGAGCCCCCCCCCCAGCTAGTTTACCTACCTGGGTTTTAAAAAGTTTTACCTTTAGAGTAAAAAGTTGATAGAGTGTGGGTGGTCGGTGTAGCTGTGGGGGGGGCAGGGCTAATGTCCCTATGAAAAAGTGGATAATTTGTCAGAAAAAGGCTGCAAAACTCCCAGTTTTTTGGCATTAAATGCTCTGAAACTGCTGCATCTTACAGAACAAGGGCCACAGCATTGGAAACAGCAGGTCTGACACTGGCTTGTGCTGTCCTCAGCAGGGGGGCATAATCTATATGACAGGTTTCCTTTAAAGTCTGTATTTGTTTAGGTGGCTTGGTCTGAGGCCTATATTTATTTAGGGGTATAGGTCTATTCTGGGGTCTATATTTACTTAGAGGGGTCTGGCGATTGTAATAGTTTGGATGGTTTAAGGTCTATATTTGTGTAGGTAGCTTGGTCCGGGGTCTGTATTTATTTAGGGGGTATAGGTCGAGGTCTATTCTGGGGTCTATATTTATGTAGGGGGGTCTGGCGATTGTAATAGTTTGGGTGGTTTAAGGTCTGTATTTGTTTAGGTAGCTTGGTCTAGGGTCTGTATTTATTTAGGGGGTATAGGTCGAGGTCTATTCTGGGGTCTATATTTATGTAGGGGGTTCTTGCGATTGTAATAGTTTGGGTGGTTTAAGGTCTGTATTTGTGTAGGTAGCGTGGTCTAGGGTCTGTATTTATTTAGAGGGTTCGGGGACTATACTAGTTTAGGTGGTTTATGGTATGTATTTGTATATGTCGTCTGGTCTGGGGTCTGTATTATTTATGACATATAGATCCAGGTCTGTTCTGGGGTCTATATTTATTTAGATAGGTTTAGTCTGGGGACTGTAATAGTTTAGGTGATTTGAGGTATGTATTTCTGCAGTTGGCCTAGTCTTGGGTTTGTATTTATCTATGGGGTATAGGTTGGGGTCTGTTCTTGGGTCTATATTTATTTGGAAGGGTCTTGTCTGGTGACTGTAATAGTTTGGGTGGTTTAAGGTCTGTATTTGTGTAGGTAGATTGGTCTGTTGTCTGTATTTATTTAGAGAGGTTTGGTCTGGGGAGTGTAATAGTTTAGGTGATTTGAGGTATGTATTTCTGTAGGGGGCCTGGTCTTGGGTTTTTATTTATTTATGGGGTATAGGTTGGGGTCTGTTCTAGGGTCTTTATTCATTTGGAAGGGCCTGGTCTGGGGACTGTAATAGTTTAGGTGGCTTGAGGTATGTGTTTCTATAGGTGGCGTGGTCTGGCTTCTGTATTAATTTAGGAGGTATAGGTTGGGGGCTATTCTGGGGTATTGAGAACAATTTTTATTTTTTGCTTATGCCGATAAATTCCTTAATACGTTTCGATACTGGCTGGAGTTCATATTTTTTCCAATGTATTAACCATAAAGAAATTGAACGTCCAAATCTCTCTGCATCCATTTTAATGTTGCATCCACCTTTTATCACTTGTGCCCATTTTGTTCCCTGAAATTTGAGTGTAATCGATGATGGTTCAACAATCCCCTTGTGTGTGGAGCTGTTAGCGGATTCACTTATGAAACCTTTCCATGGCAAACTGTTCATTGCACGGATTTCAGATGAACGCACCATCTGTAACGCTGCATTCTTTAAATGTAGGTCAGTAGTCTACGAAATTCAGAATAAAGGGAGTTGGATCTCACCCCAGTGATCACATTATTTAATGACATGAAGCTGGAGAAGCTGAAGCAAAGTTTGGTCCCGGCCAAAGACACTATTATGAGGTTACACTTGAGACTTTCATGGCAAACTGTAGAGGGGGCAGAGTTAGCACTTGCACAGAGCCCTGGTGTCCAAGGGGGCAACAGAGCCAATTCCACATAAGAAGACACCACTATTGTCAATGGCATATGGTAGGCAAGGAGACCTGATTTTTCATTGAAGCTCAGGAGCACCTAGACCCAGCTAGATGCACTTAAAGGGGTTGTCTCACTACATGGATTCATCTTACCTCAGTCCTGTCTTCTTGGTTTCATTTTGAATTCAGGGGCGTGTTTACTGGCTTCCTCTAGGCTGCAGTAGAAGCTAGGTCTGTAGCTATAGCAACCAGTGCTGTCAGCCTATCAGGAGAGATTGAACAGGTCTGTAGCTATAGAGACCTGAGGAGTATGCAGCCCATACAAAAGGGGATGTCTTGGAATAGGTAGGACACTGTTAATGGACACATATTGCAAAGTGACTTGTTTTTGCAAGATCTTTAACATAAAAAGTAATCCTTGTAGTGAGACAACCCCTTTAAGGACCTGAAAACATAGGGACCCTATCCCATGGTAACATGATGACTGTATACCTACTGTTGACTGGAACTTGATTTTTATTTATTTTACTTTCACATCCTTAGACAGAGCAGTTTGATTCATTCGTTAGGTTCAGGGAGCTGCAAAAGCTTTCGCTGTTGCACTGCTCATCTGGAAAATAATGCACTAAATTATTGGAAAGCGGAAAATAGAAGATGCATTAAGGCACAATAATATGAGGTGATGTGAAAGTGAGTAAAGTAACTGGGGTAGAACAAAGCTAATACTCCACTACACAAAGCAAAAATAATAGTAGTCGCAATTTATATAAAAAAAATAATATTTAAGGTAGTAATATTAATAATGTAATAATATTCATATTAATAATCATTGTTTAATCATTAAAAATTAAATGAAATTTTTTGTATATTAAAGGGATTGTACAGTGGAAAAAAAATCTTCTAAATAATATCTCTCCCAAAGTTCTCCACTTTTACAAGGTACTTGCATTTAATTTTCTGTGGGCTTCTGTTATGGCAATGACGTAATGTTCTGTTGTTTTTCCTATGGATTAAATTCCATCGTGTTCTACTTTTTCCATCTTTTTGTCTGACTATTCAACTCTGCTGAATAGATGTACCAACTTAATACTGTTATATCTTATACTACTAAAGGTTACCTTTTACTTACCCTTTTTGTACTCAATTCCCTATTCGTGACTTTTGGCTTTATGCCCAGAAATCACAAATGTCTGAGACCTGCGCTCAGCAATATTAGTATTAAGCAATATTTGACCACACTTGTATCTAGGCTAACTACATTGATGTTGAAGCAAGAACTGAGTAAGGTGTTTGATTGCATTATAGTATTCACCAATCAATTTAGAATAAAGTTAAGGGGTATGTGTAATGGACAGTAACCAATAAACTTATCAGGGTGGCTTTTGGTATGATAATTATGGGGAGGCTTAATTAAGTTGTTTGACCAATAGAATATGTAATCCATACATAATGATTTATTGTTTTACTAATATATTAAAAACATGATCCGCCTTAAACAGAAGTTATATAAACTCATGTATTGCTTGTAATCAAGCAGAAGATTTGCATTGGCAACTGTGTCAGCATCTTAATTATTAATTATGGATTACTGATTAATTTGGAAACTGCACAGCGAGGTTAAGGAGGGTTTTAAGAAGCCTTCCATAACACTTACAGTTCTATATTACTTGTTTGATGACAGGAAGCTCTATAGCACTTCATGTTTCCACAAATGGGAAACTCCTCTGTGTTGAGCCCAGGAGATTAGTCTGTAAAGACCACACTCTTTTGGTCCTGTCTCCCAAGGCTTTCAACATGAGGGAGGATTCAGGAGGTGTGCACTAAAACTGGAGGAAGATATACAAAGCAAAGCAAAGGATCCTGGGGCTTGAATTTTTACAGAGCAAAAAGAAACAGCTTTCAAACAGGAAATGCTGCTGCTCAGCTGCAGGGACGGGAAGCTGCATGCAACACAGGAAAAGCACACATCAAATTAGTGCATTAAAAAAAATCAGATGGAGATAAATGAAAACTCAATGGGATCATCTGAAAAATATATAATTTTGGTTCTCAGTACAATCCCTTTAAAGGGGTATTGCCTTGATGCAAAATTTCCTGTGGAGGTCGGCTCGTAGTTTGCTATAAACAAGCCTCAGAGAACCGGGAGGAGGCAGCACTTACACAGTTTTCCCCATTCTGTTCTATGGCAGTTCCGAACATATCTGAGCAAATGTATTCAGCTATATTCGGAACTTCCATAGAGATGAATGGGCAAGAACAGTGCAAGTGCGGCTATCTTTCCATTCATTCCTCATAGTTTGCTACAAGCCGGCCTCGAGCATCATGGCAAAACACCTTTACAAAGTAAAAGACTAAAAAGAAATAAATGGTAAAATAATGAATATATTACTTTTAAAAATAAAATGTAAAATATTCACCCTCAACAATTATTTTATTGTGATTAATGATAATAAATAAAATAAATAAATAAAATGAGAACAGATGAACTGATGACAATATCAAAAAGTATAGCTTACAATGCTAGTAAAAGAATAAAAACAGATGATAAAATAATTCATAATATAAATTATGAAAATATTTATATAAAATATGAAAATAAATATAAAATAAAATGAAGATATAAAAAGGAAAGGTATAGCTTAGAATCTAGAAAAAATAAAAACAGTGATAAAAATAATTCATAAAATAAATTATGAAAATATTTATTAAAATAACAATTGAAAATAAATATAAAATAAAATGAAAGATAATAAAAGAAGTATAGCTACAATATAGAAAAAAAAAAAACGGGGGTAAAAAATTTATAATATAAATTAGAAAATATTTATAAATAAAATATAAATAAAAAAAAAAAAAAAAGGGGATAAAAAAAAAATTATTCAATATATAAAAAAAAAAAAACAGAGATTTTTAAAATAGTTCTAAATAATTTTGAAAATATTGAAAAATAAAATATAAATAAATAAATATAAAAAAAATAACCAAAATAAAAAGAAAATGTTTTAGTAAAAAAAGTAGTAAAAAAAAAAAAAAAAGATGAAAAAATAATTCAAAATGTAAATTATAAAAAATATTTAAAAAAATATGAAAAAAAATAAAATAAAATGGGGAAGTAATAAAAAGAGCATAGCTTACCCAATATTTTTAGTAAAAGAAAAAAAACGGACGATAAAATTAATTATAATTTTTAAATTAAAAAATATTTATAAAAATAAAATATGAAAATAAATATAAAATAAAATAACCAGATAATAAAAAGAAGTATAGCTTACAATACTAGTAAAAAAAATAAAAACAGATGAAAAATAATTCAGAATGTAAATTATGAAAATATTTATAAAATATGAAAATAAATATAAAATAAAATGAGAAGATAATAAAAAGAAGTATAGCTTACAATACTAGTAAAGAAATAAAAACGGACGATAAAATAATTCATAATATAAATTATGAAAATATTTATCAAATAAAATATGAAAACAAATATAACATAAAATGACCAGATAATAAAAAGAAGTATAGCCTACAATACTAGCAAAATATAAAACAGATGATAAAATAATTCAAAATTAAAAATTTATGAAAATATTTATAAATAAAATTTTGGAAACAAAATATAAATAAAATGACCGATAATAAAAGAAGTATAGCTTACAATACTAGTAAAAAAAAAAAACAGATGTAAAAATAGTTCATAATATAAATTATTGAAAATATTTATAAAATAAAATAGAAAATAAATATTAAAAAAAATGACCAGATAATAAAAAAAGTATAGCTTACAATACTAGTAAAAAAAAAACAGATGATAAAATAGTTCATAATATAAATTATGAAAATATTGATAAAATAAAATATGAAAATAAATATAAAATAAAATAACCAGATAATAAAAAGAAGTATAGCTTACAATACTAGTAAAAAAAATAAAAACAGATGATAAAATAATTCAGAATGTAAATTATGAAAATATTTATAAAATATGAAAATAAATATAAAATAAAATGAGAAGATAATAAAAAGAAGCATAGCTTACAATACTAGTAAAAGAATAAAAACTGAAGATAAAATAATTCATAATATAAATTATGAAAATATTTATAAAATAAAATATGAAAATAAATATAAAATAAAATGAGAAGATAATAAAAAGAAGTATAGCTTACAATACTAGTAAAGAAATAAAAACGGACGATAAAATAATTCATAAAATAAATTATGAAAATATTTATCAAATAAAATATGAAAACAAATATAACATAAAATGACCAGATAATAAACAGAAGTATAGCCTACAATACTAGCAAAAATATAAAAACATATGATAAAATAATTCATAATATAAATTATGAAAATTTTTCCAAAAATAAAATAGGGAAAACAAATATAACATAAAATGACCAGATAATAAAAAGAAGTATTCCTTACAATACTAGTAAAAGAATAAAAAAAGACGATAAAATAGTTCATAATATAAATTATGAAAATATTTATAAAATAAAATATGAAAATAAATATAAAATAAAATAACCAGATAATAAAAAAAGTATAGCTTACAATACTAGTAAAAAAAAAACAGATGATAAAATAGTTCATAATATAAATTATGAAAATATTGATAAAATAAAATATGAAAATAAATATAAAATAAAATGACCAGATAATAAAAAGAAGTATAGCTTAGTAAAAAAAGCCTATTAAAAAAAAATAAAAACAGATGATAAAATAATTCAGAATGTAAATTATGAAAATATTTATAAAATATGAAAATAAATATAAAATAATATGAGAAGATAATAAAAAGAAGCATAGCTTACAATACTAGTAAAAGAATAAAAACAGATGATAAAATAATTCATAATATAAATTATAAAAATATTTATAAAATAAAATATAAAAAAAAAAAAGAAAATAAAAATGAGAAGATAATAAAAAGAAGTATAGCTTACAATACTAGTAAAGAAATAAAAACGGACGATAAAATAATTCATAATATAAATTATGAAAATATTTATCAAATAAAATATGAAAACAAATATAACATAAAATAACCAGATAATAAAAAGAAGTATAGCTTACAATACTTGTAAAAAAATAAAAACAGATGATAAAATAATTCAGAATGTAAATTATGAAAATATTTATAAAATACAATTTTTCTTTCTTAAATCACATGTATGGTTTACTAAAAAGTAATAATAATTTGAATAAGATAAAAAAATCCAAATACAACACAAGTTAACAATAAAAAACAATACGGTAATAATAACATTTAGAACAGATAAACTAGTAAGGAAGTTTCAGAATACTAAAAACAATAACAGTTCAGTGTTATCTGTGGAGGAGTCTGGGTGAGCCCAGAACATTAGGTTCAACCGAATAGCCCACACTGTGCTTATATAGCCTGATTTTTTTTTAAAAAAATTATTATTATTTTGTTTTATAATCTGGTATGTTATAATGTACATGTTCTAATCCTAGTATTTCAGATGACAGGGGCTCCTTGTAACCTTATACCTACTGAATTAAAAAAGTCAGTAAATAGAGAAACAAATAATAAAGCAATAAAAATCATTAACCATAAATAATAAAGCAATACAACACATACATAATAAATATGACATTGTATACCTCTATTGATATGCAAAAGATTTCAAATAATGAGGAAATAGAAACAAAATAAAAAAATAACATTTTATCCATACATTATATTTAAGCGTAAAAATATAAAATTTGACTTCAAATACTAGTCAAACAAAATAGGTTGAAAATATAGCTTTTAAAAAAACTTTTCCAAAATAAAAGATACTTTTTCTAACAATGACGTAAAGAGGAAAATCATAAAAATAGGAGGCTTATTTCTGTCAGTGCTGTTGCTTTCAGGGATCTGTTTGTGTGGAAAATGCTGCATTAAATGTTTTATTCCCCAGGGCGCTTTTAGACAAGAAAACAGTTTCTATACAGTAGTCGCCACCACCGCTGCTTCCTTGTTAATCCCTGATCTGTCAGTGCTATTATATACAATGATCAGGGAATGATTGACTTCTTTAGCACTATTTAAAGGGAACCCATTTTAAGTTTTAATTGTGCCCCTCTCCCCCACCACCACCGTTGCCTAAGGTTTCCATTCCTGTGCTTTCTAGGGTGGCTTTACTAGCACAAGTTAGTGTCTCATTTTGATATAAAGAAGTTGGGGAGCTGAGGAAACTGGGGTGAAGATAGGACAGTGTTCAGAGATGGAGGTCAGACAGAACCATGTGTGTAATAGTGACAGAAGTTATTGCAGTCAGAGAAGGGAACGCTGAAGTAACAGGAAAAGGGTACAACAGAGGCAGTAGGGGAAAGTCTTACTAGTAACACAGTAGATAAGGTTAGAAAACGCCACAGGCCTATTAAGTCCAACCTATAAATCTACAGTGTTGATCCAGAAGAAGGCAAAATCCCCTATGAGGCGGAGGACAATTGTCCCATGCAAGAGGAAACATTCCTTCCCAACTCCAAATCAGAATAATCCCTGGACCAGCATCCTATCTGCAGAATCTCATCTCCATGACCTATGATATATATATATTTTTTTTATGAAAGACATCCAAGCTCTTATTGAACCTGTTCCATGACGCCAAAATCACCACCTCTTGTGGCAGCGATCTCCCTAATGTCATTGTTCTTAAAATAAGAATCCATCACTGCACCTCTTGTGGCAGTGAGTTCCATAGCGTCACTGCTCTTACAGTAAAGAATCCATCACTACAACCTCTTGTGGCAGCAAGCTCCATAGTGTTATTGCTCTTACAGTAAAGAATCCACCACCACAACCTCTTGTGGCAGCGAGCTCCTTAGTGTCATTGCTCTTACAGTAAAGAATCCACCACCACAACCTCTTGTGGCAGCGAGCTCCATAGTGTCATTGCTCTTACAGTAAGGAATCCACCATCACAATCTCTTGTGGCAGTGAGCTCCATAGTGTCATTGCTCTTAAAGTAAAGAATGCACCATCACAACCTCTTGTGGCCGCGAGCTCCATAGTGTCAACTCTCTTACAGTAAAGAATCCACCATCACAACCTCTTGTGGCCGCAAGCTCCATAGTGTCCCCACGCTTCCAGTGAAGAATCCACCATCACAACCTCTTGTGGCCGCAAGCTCCATAGTGTCACTATTCTTACATTAAAAGAACCCACAACCTCTTGTGGCAACGGACTCCATAGTGTCACTGCTCCTATAGTAAAGAATCCGCCATCACTACCATTTGTGGCAGCGAGCTCCATAGTGTCAGAGCTCTTTTAGTAAAGACTCCACCATCACAACCTCTTGTGACTCCAAGCTCCCTAGTGTTACTGCTCTTACAGTAAAGAATCCTCGTCTGTGATGATGGTGAAACCTTCTTTCCTCTAGACAAAGATGGTGCCACCTTATCATTGTTACAGGCCTAGTCCTAAAAAGATTGTGCAATAGGTCTGTGTGTTGTCCTTTCACATTTCAACATGGTAATTAAATTTTCTCCAAGTTAAATAACCCCGAGGTCTCATAACCTGTCTTGGTTCTACAATCTACCCATCCCCCTAACGAGCTTGGTCGCCCTCCTCTGCATCCGCTGCAGCTCAGCTGGGTCCTTCTTATACACCGGTGCCCAAAACTGAACTGTACACAGTATCCCCTGTGTGGCCTCATCAGTGGTTTGTATAGAGGCAAAAGTACATTCCAGCCTTGAGCACTCATGCCTCTTTGTTTGCCACCCATGAGTTATTTGCCTTTGACCAGGCATACTTTCAGTGGTAGAATGCGTTCCATGAACCGCTTCTTCTAATCTATCACGGTCAACGGCTCCACGCTATCACCAGTCCCACAAGTCCGCTGCCTTGGGATAACCTTGTCTATTAAACCACACATCCAAGGACTCACCTCCACCTGCCGCCTCCACCGGCGAAATATCTCTCGAATCCTCTCATTCCTTAACTTCGATACTACAAAAATGCTAGTGTATGCCCCTGTCATCTCCCGCCTAGACTACTGCAACACCAGTCTCTCTGCCTCCCTTTTGGTATTCCTGCTCCCCTTCAATCCATCCTCAACTCTGCTGCCTGGCTGATCCACCTCTCTCCTCGCTTGTCTTCTCCCCTCTCTCAATTCCTACACTGGCTTCCCAATGAATCCAGTTCAAGTTACTAACCATGACCTACAAGGCTCTCCATAACCTCTCCCCTCCATACATCTCTGCCCTAATCTGTAGATACCTCCCTTCACGCAATCTCCGCTCCTCACAGGACCTTCTTCTCTTATCAGCTCTTCACAAAAATGTCTCCAAGACTTCTCCTGTGCTTCCCCCACACTCTGGAACTCACTGCCCCAACACCTCAGACTCTCTTCCTCCCTCACTAGTGACCTGCCAACCCATCTCTCCAGGAGCCTATAACCTACAATAACACTGCTGCCCCTACACCATATACATACATCTCCGTCCTTCACCGTTTGCCTTCCTCTTCTCCTTTATAGATTGTAAGTTCTCCCAGGCAAGGTCCTTTCTCCTTCTGTGTATTACGTTCACACGGCGTATTTGTGGTCCAGATTTCGCAGTATGCCCATAGTACGAAACGCAAACATGGTAATTCATAGCTCTCATTGAGAGCTGTGATTACCCGACGTTTTTCCTGACGCGCCGGGAGAAAGAAGTGACGTGTCACTTCTTCCTTGTGCTTACACGCCGGGGAAAGTTATAGTCAATGGGAGCTGGCACAGGGTGTTTAAGAAGTAAGTGCTTGCCAGTGAGTACTTCTAAAACACTCGCCATATTGTAGCATGTACTGTGCCGTGTGAATTTACCTTTAGTGTTATTGTATTTGTTTTAGATTTTATTTGTCTTATATTATGTACCTCAACACCTTGGCTTGTACAACGCCCTGAGTTAAAAAGTTTCAAAAAAAAATTATAAAAATAAAAGGTTTATTTTTTGCAAATTTGAAATTTTTTTTTAATAATGTAAAGGAAAACGGTAAAAATAAGAATCTCTTTTCAAAATGTAATGCCTGTACACAGTGACTGCACCAGCAAATTTTGTGAGGCAGCTCTGGGTAAAAAATACAGGGTGGGAACTCAGGATCAGGGACAGGATAAGTAAAAAAAATGTACATTTATGCACCACAAATTTGGAGTGCACTCTGGAGTATAATACCCGGGGTGTAACCCCAGGGTCAGTAAAAGGATAAGTAAAAGTAGGGCCCTGACTGCACCCCGCAGAATATTTAGCGCACTTTTGGAGTATAAAAAAAGGAGTAACTTCCCGGGTCAGTTTCAGGATAAGTAATGTAGTACACAGTGACTGCACCAGCAGAATTTGGGGAGCCCCAGCTCTGGAGTATAATACAGGATGTAACTCAGGTTTAGTACAGGAAAAAGTAAATTAGTCCCACAGGACTGCACCACAGAATAGTGGTGCAGCTCTGGAGGGAAAATACAGGATGAAACTCAGGACATTACAGGATAAAAAATTAAAAAACACAATAAACTCCCCCAGCAGAATAGGTTTGGCCGCCTGGGATAATACGGGATGTAACTCGGGAACAGTACGGTTTAAGGGTAATGTATGTACCCCATTTACTCACCAGCAAAAAGGGTGGGGGGCAGCTCTGGAGTATAATACAGGAAGTAACTCAGGATCAGTCCCGGAAAATTTAATTATGTACACACTGAATGAAACCCAGCAAATAGTGAGTGCAGCTCTGGATTATAATACAGGATGTAACTCAGGATCAGTACAGGTAATTTTTTGAATGTAAAACAGGGGACTGCCCAGCAAAAGTGAGTGCAGCTCGGGCGGATAATACAGGATGAAAGCTAAAGGATAAAATTACAGGAAAGTAATTATTTTACAGTGACTGCACCACAAATAGTGAGAGCAGCTCGGAGGAAAATACAGGATGTAACTCAGGATCGTAAAAGGAAATAAGTAATGTATTCCCAAGTGCCTGCACCACCAAAATTTATTGAGGCACTCGGAGTAAAAATTTACGGGATGTAACTCAGGATCAGTACAGGATAACAATTATGTACACAGTGACTTCCCCACAAAATATAAAGTGCACTCTGGGGAAAAAATACAGGTTTTACTCGGGATCAGAACGGGATAAGTAATGTATTACATTACTGCACCACCCAAATATTAGACAGCTCTGGAGGAAAAATTTACGGATTAACCCGGGGAAATCAGATAAAAAATTTTAGCCCTACAGAAATTTGGGTTTTAAAAAGACGGGTTTTTGGGGACGGACCTTCACCTCAAGTTTTCCCCCAAATCAAAGGGTAAAATTGGGTTACTAAAAGGGGGTTTTGATCCCACCCAATATTTGTGTTTCCGGTATCATTTTAACCCCAGTATGCTTTTCTTTTTGGACTCACTTTATTATATAAAAGGGTTAAAACACTGTTTTGCCAGATCATTAATGAAAGCAAAAGACAGCGGGGGTTTCCGAAAACCCAAAAAAAACGCAGGTGGCTGAAAAGAGTCAATTCATTGATGTTCTACACAATTGACCGTGACAATTTGGGTTTACAGCCCCCCGGAGCCGCAGCCATTTCCCGTAAGATATAAAAGGGACAAAAAACTGAAACCCAGTAAACAAGGGTATGGTTCGCAAACTAGCAAACTCGATTTTAGAAGATATTCTAGTACGCGGAGAAAAAACCCGACCATCCCAAGCCTAAAGCGGGGCAAACAAAGATGCGGGCGGGGCTGATACTAAAAGGGTGTCAAACCAGGGACTTTTTCACACTACCTTTTTTCATCCCGTTCAGGGTATCGTTGTGATACCATGAAAAAAGGTGCCCCCGGGAAAACTTTAAACAAAACCACAAATCCCCAAAAGGGAAAAAAGTGCGCTACTTTTTCCCCCTTTTTTTTTCCCCCAGAAAAAACCCTTTTTTACGGGGGGAACATAATAGTGGGGTTAGACTGGGAAAAAAGGTCTCGTAAAATAACATATTATAGTTTTTTATTCTTGTACATGTGAGCAGAAATTATAGTAGTTATTTTCCGGGACATAGGAGGCAGTTTTAATATTTATTTAAAATTCCGTACATGGGAAGCAGTTTTATAGAAGTTATTTTCCCTTGTACATAGGGGCAGAAATTACGGTTAAGTGGGTTTAAAATTTTTCTTGTACATAGGGGCAAAATTATAGAAGTTATTTTCCTTGTAAAAAAGGGGGGCAGAAATTTATAGAAAGTTTTTTTTCTTGACATGGGAGGCAGTTTTAATAGTTTTAAATTCCTGAACATAGAGGGCATTATTATAAAAGTTATATTCTTGTACATAGGGGGCACTATTATAGAGTTTTTAATTTGTAAAATGAGGGCAGTATTAAATAGTTATATTTCTTGTAAAAAAGGGGGCAGTATTATAGTATTTATTTTTTGGGTACAAAAGGGGGCATTATTAAATATTTATATTCTAGTACATAGGGGGCACATTATGAAGTTATATTCTTGAAACATAGGGGGCAGTATTATAATAGTTATATTCTTGCACAAGGGCACATTATAGAAAAAAGGTTAAATATTTTTGGGACATAGAGGGCAGTATTAAAATAGTTTAAAATTCTTTACATAGGGGGCAGTTTTAATATAGTTAAAATTCTTGTACATAGGGGGGGAATTTAGTATTTTTTTTCCCTTTGTACAAAGGGGGCATTATTATAGAAATTATTTTCTTGCAATGGGAGGCAGTTTTTTAAAGCAGTAAAATTTTTGAAAAAAAGGGGGGCAGTATTATAGTATTAAAAACTTGTACAGGGGGGCAGAAATTAAGAAGTTAAAATTCTTTTTACAAGGAGGCAGAATTAAAGTAGTTATTTTCCCTTGTACATAGAGGGCAGAAATTAAAAAAAAGTTATATTCTGTACAAAGGGGGTAGTAATTAAAGAAAGTTAAAAATTTTTGTACATAGGAGGCATTATTATAGTATTTATTTTCCTTTGTACATAGGGGTTTAGTTTTAATAGTATTATATTTTTTGTACATGGGGCAGAAAGTAAAATTTAGTTTATTTTTCTTGTACATGGGGGCATAAAAATAGTAGTTATATTCTTGTACATAGGGGGATTAATATAGTAGTTTTTATTCTTATACATATGGGGAAAGTATTAATTTTTTTAAATATTTTGTACATAGGGCATATTAATAGTTTTTAATTTTCTTTTACATAGGAGGCATTATTAAAGTATTTATATTCTTGTACATGGAGCAGAAATTAAGTAGTTATATTTTTTTTTACATAGGTGGCGGGTATTATAGAAATTATTTTCTTGTACAAAAAGGGGGCAGTATTTTTTAGAATTATATTCTTGTACTTTTGGGACGTATTTATATTTTATATTTTGTACATGGGGGGCGGGAAATTATAGAAGTTATATTCTTGTCCATAGGAGCTAAAAAATATTTATTTTCTTGTACATAGGGGTAGTATTATATGGGTTAAATTTTTTTGAACAGGGGGACAGTTTTAATAGTATTTAAAATTCTTGTACATAGGATAGTATTATTAGTAGTTATACTTTTTGTACATGGGGACAGTAAAAATAATATTTATTTTTCTTGAAAAAGGGGGGAATTTTAATAGAAAGTTTTTTTTTTGTACATGGGGGAAAGAAATTTATAGAAGTTTATATTCTTTTACATGGGGCCCATAAATATAGTAGTTATTTTCTTGTCCAAAGAGCATTATTAAATGTATACTTGTACGGGGGGGAGGCAGTTTTTTAGTGGGTTAAAAATTCTTGCTCATGGGGGGCAGTATTAGATATAAAATTTTTTCCGTATATTTGGGTTAGAAATTATAGTATTATATTTTTTATACATAGGAGTAAACATTTTAAAACTTATGTTTTTTGCAAAAGGGGAGGTAAAATTAATAGAAAGTTTTCTTTTTGAAAATAAATTAGTTTTTATAGTGATATTTTTCTTTTACATAAAGGGGAAAGTGTTAATTTTTTGTCCTCACAAGGATCTAACACTTTTTAATTCTTCTAAAATTTCTCGGGTTAAAAAATTCTACGTGAAATCCATTTCCCACTTTTTTTGAGGGAACACCACACCAAGGTTCACACGAAAGTTGTATTCTTGTACATAGGGGAAAGTTTTTATAGTAATATAGTTATATTTTGGTGGCCTTGCTGCAGTATTTTAAATTCTTCCGGGAAAGGGGAAATAAAAGTAAAAAAAAGCCCCCCCCCTGGTAAAAAAAATTTTAAAATTTTTCTTTTTTCCTTAAATTGGGGATAAAACGGACAGCTGGGGCCCTTCCCCCTTTTTGTAGTTTTAAGAGTAAAGCAATGCCCCCTTAAAATTTTAAGTAACCCCCCATAATATAAAGCAAAAATTTGTTTTTAAATCCCCCAATCAACCACTGCCCCCAAACAAACAATTTGCAAAATGACCCTGAGATAAGTGGCCCCCAACTCCCCGCCAAGAGAATTTAAATTTAAAAAAGTCCTATTCTTTTCTTTTTTCTTTTGCTTTCCATCCAGGAACAAGCAGAGAAGGGTATGAATAATTAACAATGTCAGTGATAATTTATATTATGAAGTTGCTGCAATTAGAGAACAGCCATGCTGGGAAAATTGTGACTCTTAGAAGGAACAAATAGCAATAATAATTATTATAATTCAAGAAATATTCGCTGAAATAACAGGAAGAGGGTGGAGAGGGGGAAGACGGGAAAAAGAACAAACATTGGAAAAACCTGATTGCCCCGACACCGCTCTACCCGTTTTCTTTTGCGGGGAACTTTGATGGGCGACATGTATAAAAGGGGCTGCGTCAGTTTTCTGCAGTACTTTGAGCCAAAAACCTGTTGTACAAAAATACTGCCCTAAAGTTTCACAGAAAAATAACTTTTTAAAAAATACTGCTCCCCATGTACAAGAATAAACTACAAAAAATACGCCTCCTATGTACAAGAAAATAACTACTAAAAAAATTGCCCCCCATTTTAACAAGAAATAAACACTATAATACTGCTCCTATATACAAAAAAAAAACTACTAAAAAAAATGGCCCCTTTTAAAACAAGAATATTAACCACTAAAATACTGCTCCCTATGTACAAGAATATAACTTTTCTAAATACGCCCCAAAGTACAAAAAATATAACTAATATAATACGGCCCCCTTAAAGGGACAAAATAAACTACTAAATACTGCTCCTATGGGACAAAACTATCACTACAAAATACTTCTCCCTATGTACAAGAAAATAACTACTATAATGCCCGCCCCCCAATAAAGAAAAACCAAATATAAAAAAACCCCCGCTCCTATGTACAAGAATTTAAAATGCTATAATACTGCTCCTATGTAAAAAAGAATATAACTACAAAAATACTGTCCTAAAGTACAAAAATAAACCCACAAAAATACGTCCCCCATGTACAAAATATAACTACTTTAAAAACTGCTTCCCCATTACAAGAAAAAAACATATAATACTGCCCTATGTTTCAAGAAATATAACTACTATAATTTCTGCCCCCTATGTAACCGAATAGAACAAAAAAATACTGTCCCCCATGTAAAAAGAAAAAAACTTCTTAATACGGGCCCCCCGGGACAAGAATATAACTACAAAAATTTTAAATGCCCTATGTACAAAGAATATAACTGATAAAACTGCCCTATGTACAAGAAAATAACAAATATAATTTCTGCTCCCCTTTTTTTCAAGAATTTTAAAATACTATAATACTGCCCCCCCTTTGTACAAGAATAAAACACTATAATATTGTCCCCCCATGTACAAGAAAATAACTAAATATAATACTGGGCCCCTATGAAAAAAAAAAAACTTTTTTCTAAAAAAAACTGGCCCCCCAAAGGGACAAAAAATAACACTTTAATACGTCCCCCATGTAAAAAGAATTAACTACAAAAATAACCCCCCCCTATGGACAAGAATATAACTAAATAAATACGTCCCCCCTGTACAAGAAAAATTAACTACTATAATACGCCCCCCATTACAAGAATATAAATACTATAATACTGCCCCCTATATACAAGAATATAACTACTTTAATACTGCCCCCTATATACAAGAATATAACTACTTTAATACTGCCCCCTATGTCTGTTTACTTTTATCCTTTTTTTTACGTCGTTTTTTCTCTGCATTATTCATGAACATAAGAGATAAAATGAGACCACAAGATATTCGCGAGAGATAAAATGATGGCTGCATTACCATAAAGCAAGGTAAAAGCACAGTAATGTGGAAAGAGACGAATTGGGATGACATGAATTGCCCTGTAAGGATATTGGATTACTTTCACTTTTGTGACCAGGATTTTAAATTAGTTGCAACTAGAAAGCCCCAAATTTACAGTCCTATTAAAGAGAGTCAGATTAACAGTGTCATCAGTGTGTCCCCTACAAGCAGTACTGTTAGAAGTGCCATCAGAGAGCCTTACATTAAAGGTACCTCAAGGCACCATTAGAGAGTCTCACATGAACAGCGCTATCAGCGTGACCACTAAAAACAGTTCAATTAGACAACCCCACAATAATAGTGTCTATAGAGAGCTTCACAGTAACAGTACCATCAGCGTGCTCCTTATACAACTAGACTGCCCCACATTAACAGTGCCTTTAAAGAGTGTAAATTACCAGTGCCATTTGCAAGCCCTCTGTGTGCGAGCTGCACATTAAAGAAATGAGTATTGTTTGTTAAAGCCAATATTCTTGGAAAACTATTTCTTTTATTTTTGCAGTCCTATGCAATTAAAAATGACATATACAATATTGACCTTCTCTAGCTGTGAGATAAAACGTTTGTAGGGCAAGGCAGACTGATCTCACTTTACTTCAGATGCTACTTATCTCTACATTGTCTCATAACAAATAGTAGGTAATGACCTAAGGCTTGTTCTATTGCTCTTCCCACACGGATAGGTTATACTAGATTAGAAGAAGAACATAATAGGAAAATAGGGTAATCTTTTTCTGCAGGTTATGGCTGATAATACTTACACTTCTCAGGCCATAGCCGGCCAGAGAGAAGGACTAGCAAGCAATTCTCTTACTTCTCTTCTCTTTCCTTACAGGGCAATTCATGTCGTCCCAATTCTTCACTTTCCACATTACTGTGCTTTTACCTTGCGCGATGGTAATGCAGCCATCATTTTATCTCTCGTGAATATCTTGTGGTCTCATTTTATCTCTTTTGTTCATGAATAATGCAGAAAAAAAGCAACATGTAAAAAAAAAAAAAGGGACAAAAGGAAACAGACATATCCATTAGTTTCATGGTTTTCTCACCATGCTGTTTCACACTGTTGTTGTATTCTTGTAAATATGATTCGTGTTATAGTAATATAGTTATATATGGTGGCCTTGCTGCAGTAGTTATATTCTTCCAGCAGGATGGGGCAATAATGAGTATAAAAGAAAGCCCCTCCCCTGGTAAAAGATATGACATATTTTCTCTTTCCTGAAGTGTGATAAGAACGGACAGCTGTGCCTTCCACGGATTGTAGATTTAGAGTTAGAGCTAATGTCCTTGAAATGTGAAGTATCATAATATAAAGCAATATTTGTATTGGCAACTTCAGACTCACACTGCTTGATCAGGCTGTGGGTGGTTCTATGGCAGTGATTAGCATATTTAGCTTCTCTGTAACTAGCTGAGACATTACCAGAGCAGGAAATTTGGACTTCAGTAAACAAAGCTAGAAGTGCTCCAAGGAGTGAAAACAATTGCTTATCTGTAAATAAAAGTTAATCTTGTTAGAGAAAAAGAGTCTTCTCCTAGAGTGAGCTCCGACCATGGTGACATAACTCCTTGCTCTCTGCTCTAATCAGATAGCAGAATTATCATCAGGTAACCATAGAAACCTGTGCGTACTCCGAGAACATAAAATCTCTCTTATCTCCTGATTAAAGTAAAATCAAAAGACCAGTGTATTTTTTTTAAAAAAAAAAAACTCTTCAATTACCTGTCCCTACATGTTGAAAGCTAATCTTTTAAAGGGTATGTAGACTTTTGAAACAACTGTCTACTTTATGTATCTTTAAAAAAAAAAAGTGTGCACTGGTCAGAAAGTGTTAAACAAAAAAGAAAAAACTTAAAGAAGTGTTCTCAGGAAGTTGGAGCCTGAAGCTGGAGAACCACCCACAGCCTGAACAGGAAGTGGGAGTCTGAAACTATAGAACCACACACAGTCTGATATGGAAGTTGGAACTTGAAGCTGTAGAGCCACTCACAGCCTTACCAGGAAGTGGGGGCATGAAGCTGTAAAACTACCCAGAGCCTGAACTGGAAGTGGGAGTCTGAAGCTGTAGAGCAATGCACAGCCTTAACAGAAACCGGGAGTCTGTAGCTGTAGAGCAACGCAGAGCCTGAACAGAGAGTTGGAGTCTGTAGCTGTAGCTCTTCGCACAGACTGAACCGAAAGTGGGAGTCTGACTCTCTGTGAAACAGCATGGGGAGAACAGCTCTTCAACTTACCTGGGAATCTTGCTAATCTGTAAAACTTGTTCCATCACATGCATTGGTCACATGATGCTGCAGTCAACACTGGCCTCAGTGGTCATGTGCTGTACATACAGGAAGAGACTGCTCAGGGCAGTGATTGGCTGTCATAGGCGAGGAGCACTGGAACAAGTTTTACAGATGAGTTAAATGGGTTTTCTCACCGCAGGCTGTCACAGACTTGAGCTGTTTTTCTCTCTCTTACAGCTTAAAATCCAGGGGTGTGTCTCTTCTCCCAGTAGGCGTGTCTTCCCTCACTGAAGACTTGTGACATCATCATTCAGTGTGAGCAGTGGAAGGGAGATGATGTCACAGCTCTGCAGACCTCCAGCAATTGTCAGTTCTCATGCCTGGAGAGCTGTCACCTCCCTCCACAAGCTCCCTGTAACCAGAACACCTGTATTGCCATAAACAGTTATACATACAGCCCCCTAATGTTACAGAAAGTGACATCATTACACTCTGTGTCAGTATGGCACAGGCTGCAGTCAGGAGGGAATATGAAATTACACTTATTTATTTGCCCCCGGCTACTTCCGCTCTGGGTCTCGCCAGCAAGCCGCTCCTCCTCACTTCTGGGTTTTCATCTCACCACAGCGGATGGACTTATGCCTCTCCTGTGTGTGAAGGGAACACAAGCCTCTCCTCTCCAGGATGAGAACCCAAAGTGAGGAGGAGCAAATCCGCCGGAGCTTCAAAGTGGGAGTGGCGGGGACAGGTAGGTGAGTATTATTTTTTTTTCTTTTTTGACCCATATGAATATATTTTTTTCAAGTGGAAAACCCCCTTTTAAATCCCCATACTATTGTATGTATCTAGCTCCTATGCAGATCTATGTGTCACCATGCTTACAGACTGCAAATAAACTCTTTGTAGTCTCATGGTACAGCTATGTCTTGCAAAATGAATGCAAGTCAATGCAAAATCCCATGATGGCTCCACCACCTACCATGTGCTATTTATAATAATGGCTTCTTTTTATGGTATGTGGCAGAGGGATATTTGGCCCTTACGAGTCTTTGGTCATTAACCCCTTAAGGACCACAATACGTCTTTTGTCGGCAGAAATAAGCTGACATCAGTGTCCTGTGCTGGGGCTCAGGTGTCTGACAGCCAGGATCCTGCTCTATTAGTGAAGAGTGGTTGTTTAACCACTTAGATGCTGCAGTGAATAGTGACTATTGCATCTAAGTGGTTTTAGAGGGACGTGGTTCCCTTTCTCATCCCATTTTCCCGTCCCCACAATGTGTTTGTGAGCTGAATGGAGGGAGCTGAATCCAGGGAGCTGAATGGTTTTACATGATGTCCGGGGACATAATGAAGGCTCCCAGGTCTGGCTTCTGCATATGCTTTTTAGGCTCTGACAGAGGTTGGGTTCTAATAGTGTTACACTGATATGAAGTGCATTATGTTATACTCAAGTAATGTGGTGTATTATATCAGCAATTAATTGACTGCATGCTTAAGTCCTCTAGTGGGACTAAAAAATTATAATTAAAAGAAAGTTTTAAAAAATCAATATAAAAAATCGCAAGTAAGATACAAAAATACAGAAATTTATTTTTTCCCTATCCATAGAAAATAAAAAGAATAAAAAACCTTATACATAATTAGTATTGCTGCAGCCGTAACCACCCAGATTATTGCATTATTTATCTTACATGGTGAACAGCATAAAAAAAAAAAATTGCATTTTTTTTGCAGTTTTTTTTCCCAAAAAAACATAATAAAAACCGATCAAACAGTCTTATATGCTACAAAATAGTGCCCATAAGAACTAAAGGTTATGCCGGAAAAAAACAAGCCTTCAGTCAGATCTGTTAACGCAAAAATAAAAATCTCATAGGTCTTTGAATACGGAGGCACACAAACATTTTTTTTGTTTAAAACGTGTTTCTGTTGTTCAAAATTTAGTAAATTTGAAAAAAGCTACATAATTCCGGTATTTCCATGATCGTACTGAACCATAGAATAAAGTTATTACAGTATGTTTACCATTTGGTGAATGGAGTCTATTTCTGTTGCTAAATTACTATTTTTTTTTTTCCAGTCCACTTTGAAAGTGTTAATAAGTTATACATACCCCAAAAATGTGCCAAAAACAAGGTCTCATATGTCTATGTGGACAGAAAAATAAAAAAAGTTATGGCTCTTGCAATGCGATTGAAAAAATGAAAAAAAAAATGCTTGATCCTTAAAGGGGTTTTCTCGCTACAAAGATCATATCGGTAATGATGGGGACAGTAAAAATAAGCACTTTTGCAATTGGTTTATGTTACCTAGATCATTTAGTATAGCAGATATAAACTAATCTGTGTCCGGACATGCCCCCTGGATGGGACACGCCCCCTGTGCTGTGATTGGATGCCTGAACTCTGTGCCTACTCCCCTCTGAGCTGTGGAAAATGAAAGTGAAACAAGCTGCCTGTGCTGTCTGTGTCTGTATAATAAAGGCTGTCTCAGCTCCGCTCTATGCTCATCTCCCAGCCCTATGTGAAGGATCTGGGCAATTGCTGAGTCTCTAGCTGCTAGATTCACTTTCCTCCCATATAACACAGCCATATACACTGCTCCCCCCATAGAACACATTTGTTTCATCAGTTCAGGCTGTATGTATAACTGTTTACAGCAATGCATGTGTTCTGGTTACAAGGAGCTTGTGGAGGGAGGTGACAGGACATGTAGCAACGCACTGTACTGTAGTGAGGTGCTATAGACCGGCAATTACTGCATGTACCTCACTAATACATGTAAGAGCAATACGGGAAACTTTTAAAGTACAAAAGCACTGTAACTATAAGAGGCGCTATAGATCGCCAATCACTGCATGCATCTCATTAGTACAGAGGTTTTGGGTGGTATTCACACACATATTGTTGCATGTATTCGGGCATAATTTTGCTAAAGTACACCCCAAATGGTGTATACTACACTTCTCATAGAGCACAATGTAAAATCTGCGCCATCAATCACACGACACGTTAATTTTATGGGTGTCTGAAAAGAATTGACATCAGTTCTTTCAGACGTATACACGTCATAAAATAATTAAGTAGATGTGGCAGAACTCTTCCTCCGGCTATTGCGCATCATTTGTGCTGATGAAACAAGCGTGCAATTTTGACAGTGCAACGAAAGCGTTTTTAGTATGCAAACGTAGCGCCACAATGCACTGTGTGAACCCGGTCTTATGAGTAAAATGTTCATGACAATTGGTTGAATCTTCCATCAATCACATCTGTTGCCGATCAGCAGTGTTTGTGACATTGTTTCTTAAAACCACATTCAACATACAATGTCCTGGGAATGACCATTGTATGCTGAAAAAATTGCATGCCTTGTAAATTGAGGGATCTCTGCATAGAAGACTTTTCACATGATGAACAAGCTGTTTCCATTTTTAGGCCAATTTTTTTTTATTTTTATGTTCCCTTTTAATTATTCTCGGGCAAATTTCTATTTTTAATTAAATCAGTTGTGCAAACCTGTGCAGCAGAGAGGCACAAGCTGAAAGGACTGGAGCAAGTGAGAAAACAATGTTCGAGGTGCAAGTTCAAGGGTGAGAAGGGCACAAGGGATTGGTGCCAGATTCACTGAAATGAACCCACTTAGAATGACTCGTGCAGAAAGGGATATGTTCCCAATGTTCCTCCAGTATTTCTAACAGTATGGATGTGGTCCATATTTCAACTGGTCCATCATAAAATGCCTATTGGTGCAATTGTAGCCCATCAGGACCCTCTATTAAGCTTACTTTATCTGGACATTGTATACTAGATACAAAATTACTGCTAGTGTCGTGCTCCGTTAAAAGTCAACCGTGACTCTAATCCAAGCGTTTTGATTGGAGACGGCCCAAATCAGTTTTCATTGATATTCACCAAAAATATTGACTATAACCATAGCCCTAATCCTAAATTGTGGTTACACTAGCGGGGGTTTAATAATTAAATTTTTCCCATTTCCTGGTTTCGGGCCCAAGGCGCGTCCCTTCTTTGAACCTTTACGGGTCCGTTCACATGCATTTTGGGGGGCCGGAAGTAATTTAATAAAAACCAACGTGTCGCAGAAGCTGAACCGCTGGAAAATGAGTTTGCCCATTCAAAACACAAAAAAAAATCGTTTTAAAGACGTCTAAGGGTAATCCACATACTTTTTGTGATTTTTTGTTTAGCCTGTATACCAGGAGAGTTTCCCAAAGCGTACCTTAACTTCCAAGGGGTTAAATTGCTCGCGGGTAAAAAACTGTACTTTTTTCGGCCTCCTTTGGCCCACTTTAGTTTGAAATACCACAAAAAAAGTATGCAAGTTTGCAAGATTGTATATAAATATCTCCTGATTCTGACTGCAGATCCTTCCCTTCATAATATTCTTCAGACCTGGCTGTTGGTATGTTGCATGCAGGCAGGGCCAAGGCGACGGGTAGGCGACCGCCTAGGGCTCCACTTCATCCCAGACAGGAAGGGGGGCGCAAATAGGCATGGAGTGGGCTGATTCTTACATTGGGAGGGAAGGGGTGGGATGCCTTATTTGCCTTGTCCCAGCCCCTATTAGAGGTCAGTTGTTGTCTCCAGGCCTGTTTTACATCAGGTCAGGAAATTTTCCTGGTTTTACACCCGTACCCTTTAAATGTGGCCATTTTGTTTGCCTTTTTTGTTTTTAAGGACGTTTCCTCCCCCCGAATTTCCTCCTGTTTAAAAACCCTTATGCATAAAAAAACGATATATTAATTAATCGGAATACATTTTACATTTAAATTGACTGAATCTGGGGTTTAAATATATAGGACGTACCCTTTGAAAAACTCTTTCAGAAGTCCAGCACTCTAAAAACAAAGGGCGACATGTAAGAAAGAGCTGCCTCCACGCCAGTTTTAAGGTGCATTAAATGAGTGTATAGTGCACTTGAATGAATGAAACTGTAAAAAATCTGGTGACTGGTCAACCTTTACAGTATCATTGATGGACCTAGTCTATAATGTAGGCGCATAGCATAATGTAGGTACATAGTGTATCATCGCTAGCATATTTGATGCTCCTACTTTAGGCGCATTCAAATATGTCGTGCCTGGTGTATAATGCGCCTAGTTTTGGTGTATTACAGTTCATTTATATAGAGAATAGGGCTTCACCAGTTTTTTGGTGCAAAATATACCCAAAAATGGCGCGGCCCCAATAGCACATGTCGCCCAAAATGTTTAAGCTGCATCCTTACACTTTGCTCAGTGTAAGGCTCATGCAGGTAATACATCTAGTTTCAGAACGTATGGACTGGAACGTGTTTCTCCTCTCCCCAGAGGTGTCGACCATCAAATAAAGCTTATGAACAGAGAAGTGTATTATATTTTTCTACTTGCAATTCGCCATCACAGGGTGTAAAATAAGAGACAGGATATTATTTTACAATATTAGGTATTTTGGGAGAAATCTATGAATTCACATGCGCCATTTTTTTAACTAGGCGCAAACACAACAGTTTGAAATAGATATAGAGGAATGTATAATACGACAGTATGAATGAAAGTGTTATGTGCCAAACTTTGTATGGCAGTTTTGCACCAAACTATGGCGCATTAAAATGTCTCATCAGGCTTACATTGTGCCAAGTTTGGCTGTGTTCATACATGTATAGAACTGGCAATACACAGCAAAAAAATGGCGAAGGCGAACTCATAGATGTCGCCTTTTATGTTTTGTACACTTTCACTTGATCACATTTTTGGTGTTTTCATTGGTTTACACTTGGGGAGACATGTATGAACCTGGCGCCCACTGGCCGGTTCTACTTCTGTCTTTGATAATGTGCGATCCGACAGTCCATATGAAAGAGTGTTATGTGCCAAAATTTGTCTCAGCCATGGTATGGATTTAAACAACAGCTGCCCATCAAACTTTGATTCTGGGGCCCACCAGTAGATTATTTGGGCCCACCAGAGATTTGATTCTTGGGTTCACCCTGAGTCTTTCGGGGGTCCACCAGTAAGTATTTTCTTGGGGGCCCCACCAGTAGAGTTGATTTGGGGCCCCACCAGTAGAGTTGATTCTTGGGTCCCCCCATTGGAGTTTTTCTGGGTCCACCAGTAAGTATTTCTTGGGGTCCACCAGTAGAGATTTCTTGGGGGGCCCACCATGGAGTTGATTCGGATCCACCATAGAGTTATTTTTGGGGTTCCCCACTGAGTTGATTCGGGGTCCACCATTGGTAATTTTTGGGGCCCACCAGTGAGTTTGTTCTGGGGCCCACCAGGGAGTTTTTTTGGGGCCCCCCATGAGTTGATTCTGGGGGCCCCCCAGGGGGAGTTGATTCTTGTTGCCCCCATGGAGTTTATTCCGGGGGTCCCCCACCAGTGGAGTTGATGCTTGGGGCCCACCAGTGGAGTTGATTCTTGGGGCCCCCCAGGGGAGTTGATTCTGGGGGGCCCCCCGTGGAGTTTATTCTAGGGGCCCACATGGATTTGATCCCGAGCCCCCCCCAACAGCCACTGTATATGTCTCCTATGCTCAGCCTCTTGCTTTTTGCCTCTTTCTCTGTGCCTTTCTGCCTTTCTGCCTCCCCCAAGGATTCATATGCATGGTCACCATGTTTATGGGGTCCATCGGGTCCCTTTTTTGTCTTACATAAGAAAAATTTTAAATTTATTAAGATAAAACTGTATTGATTTTAAAGGGGTTGTCCCTATATATATATATATATATAGATTTATATAAAATATATATAATTTTTAAATATATATATATATATGAATATATATATATAACATAATTATATAGATACAATATTACATACAGTTGTTATATATATATAAATATATTTATATTTATATAAATATAAATATAATAAAATACATTGGGGACCAGGGTGGTTCAAGTAAACCTATCTACCTAGCTCCCCATCCGTTGCTGCTGAGTAGTACTTTTCATCGCGACACAGAGGTGAGGTTCTTGCTCCATTGTAAGTGAATGGAGCATAAGCCTCTCCTGTGAAGAACCTGGAAGTTGAGGGAAGTGAATCGCCAGAAGCTACTGAGAGCAAAAAGGGGGACCAAGGTATTTTCTATTTTTTTTTTTTTTCTTTTTTTGGACCACCATGGCCCTAAAATACACATTTTTAATGGTCAACTCCTTTAGTTAGAGAGCTGATTCTCGTCCTAGCTTTGTGTCAGCTCTTACCACTGTAGAATTCGGCCAGGAATAGGGCAAGTGGTGTTTAAGAATTTATCCTTCTGTCACCCGCATGACGCCTGTACCTAATATACAGGCATAACCATGCCAGGAACAGGAATGAAAAATGGAATCTGGATCTCAGCCCTGGAGGGAAGACTGTAGTAATACTGGAAATAGAGATGTAACTCTGAGAAGAAAAATGAGCCTAGCTCCACGGTGAATTTAGGTTATTTTATCATTATTATAATAGTCATGTATGAGGGTGATACACTACGTCGAAATCCCTAAAGAAGCATTTATGCTATCTATCATACTGAAAAAAAATTTTTTTTTTTTTTCTTTAGGATTTCGACGTAGGTATTGCCCTTTTTGCAAAAATGGCCGCTGGTGGGGGGTCTGTTTTGGGGGTTAATTGATAATTAAAAGGTGCCGCACCCCTGCCATGGCACCCCGGTTTTCTACGTTTTTTTTAGAAATGTTTTTGTGTGCAAAAAAACTACGTTTAAATTTGTGTCATTTATTTAACCTAATGGAAAGAAGGGTGTTCCATTTTGGGGTTTTTTGTCCCCCCCCCACTTCACGGCTGCATAAGAAGGGCCTTTTTCAGGGTTTGGGGGTTTTTTATTTTTTCTTTCTGAATAATGGGGGTCCCGGGGAACCCCCGTGAGAGGCCCCGATTGGCTCGATTGAAGAGGAAAGATAGGATAGGACTCCCGATTAATTTTGGGCCAAGTTTTAACGTGGGCAGCTTTTTAAAAATGTTTCCCGATTTAGATATGTGAAAACCCAGAGTCTCAAAGTTTTTTTATGTTGGGGTGGGCACACACAAAACGGTTTTGTTTATAAGTCTGCGTCTAAATTTGACATTTTTAGGCTTTTGTTTTTGTGCAGATATTTCATTAGACTATTGGGAAAATATGAGAGGTGCATCTTTTAATGTGTTTTTTATGTTTTTTTCCCCAAAATAGTAGGGCCCCAAATTTTTGGAAAAGTCCCGTAAAAATTAAAAACCCCTTTTTACCCGTAGCGACCAATTTTAGCACGGGATAGCAACCAAAACAAGCCTTTGCAACCAAAAACAGGGGCTCATTTTGGAAAACCCCAAACAAGGGGCCCATAGTAACCAAAACAAAAGCCCCAAAAAAGGGAACAAATTTAAGAATTTATAGCAAAAACCCAAACAGAGATCATAGCAACCAATTTAGAGCCCCTAGCAAACCCAAACGGGAAAACCCCAAAACAAAACCCAAACAGAGCCCTACCCAAACCCAAACAGAGCCCATACAACCAATCAGGGGCTCAGCTTTAAATTTTTTAAATTGTTCTGGAAGGGAAATTAAAACTGAGCTTGAAATTTGGGTTCTGGGAGCTCTGATTGGTTTTCTATGGGCAACAAAGGGAGTTTTACAGTTTTGATAAACGATGCCTATAGGGGCAGGGTTATTAGTACGGTCTGAAATTTAGTGTAAGCAAAGGATCAGTGCGGGTTTTAGGGCGCCCCTTTTGTGTTTTTGTCAATTTAGGGCCGGGAAAGGAAACCTCTGATGCGGATGTGAATTGGTAGTTTTTGAAAGGACGAAAGAAAAATGAAAAAGAAAGTGAAAGTAGGGGACAGGGGGGACATTTGGCCCGAATTTTCTTTGGGAAAAGATTTCTGAAACCCAAAACTGTTTTATATCTAATGAAGTTGGTTTGGAACAAACACATTGGGTTTCTGCAAGCCCATTCAGATTAAATTTAAAAAAATTTTTTGCCTTCGAACTGCCTGTGTGACAAATCATGAACTCCCCCAGACCCTTTGGTGGTTAAAATCATGAAAACCAAAACAGACACCTCGTAAATTTATGAACCCCCAGACAAAACTTGTAGATTTTTGAACCCCTCAGATGTGGTTAGACACAAATTAACCCCTTAGGCATGGTCAGAGATTCATGCATCCCCCAGGGCTGGTTTTGGGGACTCAATTTAAAATCCCCGGGACATGGTTTGGGAAAACCCCTGAACCCTTCAGAAATGGATTGGAGGTCAAGAACCCCCCTCAGATGTGCCCAAACACTCACGAACCCCTCAGGCTGGTTGGAGAATCTTTAATTCCCCCATAATAGTTGAATACTCATGAACTTTTCAGGGCATTTTTTAAATTTCCCTTTTGAATCCCCCGACCGTGGTTTTGAAACCCCAAAGGACCCTCAGTTGGTCAGGACTCATGGAAAAACCCCAAAACTTTGGGCTTACCTAGAACCAAATCAGCCCTTTACGAAGACTCAGGAACCCCCCAGCATTGTCGGAGACCAAAATCCTTTTGGGGCATGTTTATTAAACCATGAACCCCTAGGGGCATAGTCGTTAAAACTCATGGAAACCCCTCAGACCCGGCCCCCGAAGGGCTTATGAACTTCTCAAACTCATAAACTCCTCCCTTGTGGGCCCCAAAAAACTTGTTTTGGGCCAACGCCCAAAAAAGTGTTTCCCATCTGGACCCCTTCTTCAGGGCTTTCCCCTGGAAAACATTGCAACTGCATTTTGTTTTATTGGGGGGCCAAAAAACAAAAAAAATTTTTTCCCTTTTCAAAATAACATTATTGTTCAAATTTGGGGTTTCCATCGGACCCCCTTGGGCAAATGGGATTAGAAAATCTTTTCCCGACATTCGAAACCTGTGATGAAAGGCTCGGAGGCAGTTTGCACAGATAAATAGGTATAAACCTTTGTATGTGTGATTTTTCCAAAAGGCTTTTAAACAATTTTAATTTTTAAAAAGTGTGATTTTTTTTTTTAAATAAAACAATTTTTTTTCTCTTTTTTTTAGATTGTAGCACAAGCTGTGTTGTTTATGTGTATGAACACTGCAGAATTTTTCATTTAGTACTTTTCAATCGGGCCCCAGCGACAAAACCTTTTTCCCGGAAAAATAGAAGGGTGTGTGGGGGAAAACCCGACGAGCCCTTTAGATTTAAAACCCCGAAAGGTTTTTGTCTTGAAAGCCTTCTGGCCCTCCTTCTTACTTTGGTTTGGGTAGGGGGAAAGGGTGTGATAGTATTGGAAATCCAATGTATAAAATTGTGGTTTTATCACAGCCTCATGCTGACAGAGCAAGAGAAAGGAACAGTCATTGTGAAAAATACCCATTACAGCTTATACTGCATGGGTTAAATGTGGCACACAAAAAAAATTTCTGCCTTTCAGTAAAGGGAGGGAAATTTCAAGGACATTAAGAAGTTTAAAAAATTTTTTAAAGTATCCCTACTGTAAGCATGGGTTTTTATTTTTAGTATTACTCCCCTCAAGTCCCATGGGGGAAGAATAAAAGATTTTGTATTTTTGCATTGGAAGGGGATTTTTTCCCCAATTTAAAGTTGGGCCCCTTTTATTAATTGGGTTAAAAAAACTATAATAGGGGGATAGGGGGAAGGAAAATAATAATAATCAATCTAAACCCATAAAATACTATTATTATCCAAAAATTGCACAGCTCCTGAGACTTTCTCCATTTAATTGGTTTTCCCTCTCCCCAAAAATCCATTCCCCAAGGGGGGGCCCTGAAGGATTGGGACCCCCTGGGCTGTTGGGAGTGATGAATAAACCACTGATGATGGGAAAAAAACACTGGTAGAAAACCCCATTGGGGGAGTACAAGAAATTTAAAATTTGCCTTATATAACCTTTTCACCCCTTTTTCCCTGGGGGCTGGTTTTTCATTTGAAAACCCGCCCTTCCCCAAAGTAATTAATTGGTTTTCAATTTTTTTCAAGAAAGCATTTACTTTTAAAACTTCATTGCAGACACTTTCACAAGCTGTTATTTAAAAACAAGGGTCCCGTAGTGGTCAATATACAAAATTTAAAAAACTTATTAAAAATCATAATAGTGCAAAACTGTTTCGATTAAATTTTTTGCAATTTTAAACCCGTAAAAATTATAAATTCTTAAACAGGTTAAATTTTAACAAAAAACTCCGGGGAACCCCTTTCCCTAGGGCTAATAATTTTGGGCTATTACATCCTAAGTAGCCCCAAACCGGGGCTCCCAATTTCCCTATTACACCTTAATAGCATGACCTTAATTTTTTACCTAAAATTCCTTTTTTGTTTCCCTTCTGCCAAACCTAAACTATTTGTGCCCTATTTCAACCCTAAATAAACCCAAAAAAATTTGGAAAAATTAATGGGCCCCAAATTTCTTTTTTTAAGTACCTACCAAAGGGCTACTGCCTTATTTCTCCCTAAAATAGCCCACTTTGGGGTAATTTGGGCCCTTAATCCCAAAAATATTTTTTCTGTTTTGGAAAATGCCCCCTTTTTTCGGGGGGAAAAACCCCACTTTTTGGGTAGGGGTTTTGGGGAAATTTAATTTTTAGGGTTTTAACAAATTTCCGGGTTGGGTTTCCCCCCTTTTATTACCCGGTCTTTAACTCCCGGGGTTTTTTTTCCCCATGGATTTAAAACACATACAGGGGGGTGCTATGGGAAAACACGCCTGGAATTTTTTGCCCAAGGGGGGTTTTGATCCTTTTTTTTTTATGTGTAAAAAATTTTTTGGGGTTTTTTTTATGTAAATTTTTTGGGGCCCAAAACTTTTAAAATAAATTAGGGCAATAGATGAAAGCTCAATTTAATAAAAAAAAACGCCCCCCAAAATTAACCCCGTTTAAAAGGGGGAAATTTTTCAAATATTTTGCCTTTTAATTATCATGGCAGGAAAAAGGTGCACATTTGGTCCAATTTTTTCCGGGCCCAATGGGGCACTAAAACCTTTAAAAAAGGGGGAAGGGTTTGGGCGACATGTAAGAAAACAAACTTTTTTGCCTGTTTTTTGGGCCGTTTTACTGCGCCCCCACTATGCCCGGGTCCCAAACTGTTTGGGACGCAGGGGAAAAGCCTTTTTAGGCCAAGCTTGCCAAATTTTTGTATGCGCCTAAAAAATAAGGGGGGGTTTGGGGTTTGGGGAAAAACCACAAATTTAAAATCTCCGACGAAATTTTTTGCATTTGGGGTTTGGCAAAGTGAGGGGGGCAATTTTAAACTTTCCCTTCGGCAGACCAATTTTTAATGTTTGGGCTTTTTTTCGGGGGCGTTGAAGGTTTTTCCCCCCCATTATGAGGCACCTTCGTGGCGCCAAACATAATCAGGCGCCCGTTTTTCACTGAAAAAAAAAATTTAAAACAGGCGCTTCGACGCGCCGATCTTTATTTCCCGTTTATATGAAAAAGTTTGGAACCCCCCCATTAAACTAAATCATTTTTAGTTCCCAAATATTTGGGTGGGGGGGAAAAAGCCATTAAATTTGTATATTAATAACTAATATTGCACATTTTTTGTTTGTACAAAAAAACCCCCCATTTCAATTTTGGGGGGGGGGGGGTCTGTGGGTTTTTTACCGGGGGGGGGGGGTCCTCAGTTATTAGATATTCAAATTGAATGGGCCCGTTGGGAAACACCCAAAAAATTTAGAACTAAAAAAAGATTTTAGTTAATAGGGGTGCCCCAAAATTTTTTATAAAGAAATGTACCCTTTCCCCCCCTTAGTTTTGAGTGAGTAAAAGGGATTTTCTGGTTAAACCCACGCCCTTTGCAATTGGACTTTTTTTGGAGGGGATCGCCCACACCCCTTTCAGGAAAAAGCCCCTCAATTTTACCAATAAAACCCCTCCCGTTTCCCCTCAAAAAAAACACCATTCTGAGGTGGAGTTTGCATGGGGCCTCTGAGGGTTTGGGAAAATTCAAGTGGCATTTCCCCGCCTTTTGATTTAAAACAAAACGGGGAAAATTTGGGTGCCGCTCAAAAGATTCCATTGTTTGGTGCATGCAGGACGACAGGTAGGCAGATGAATAGGCGACTGCCCTTTTGGGAAACCTCTGGCTGTAGGAAGGGGGAAAATAGAGTATGAAAACTTTCCCTTTTCCAGCGGGTGCTGGGGGGTTTTGGTTTACAAGCCCGGGGGTTTTCCCCCTTTTGCCGGGCCCGGGCTGGCAAAGGGGTTTAAAAAGGAGGTCTTTTAATTTAAAACTATTCAGCTATACAATTTCTTTTGCCAAAAAAGGTTTAAAAAGTGCAAATCTAAAGGGGCAAAAAGTAAAGAAAAATTATAAAAAAGTTCGAAAAAAAAAACTATGCATTCCCCCAAAAAAATGAGAATATCATTGAAAAAAGAAAGGGGTTTTTCCAAGGACTTTTTTTGTTTTTGGGCTCACAAATGAAAAATATTACACCTTGTCAATTCATGGGTGTAATTGGGGTTTTATTCAATTATGGGTTTCCTATTTCCCCTTTTTAAAAAATTGATAAACAATTATCTTTTTTAGTGACATTTTAAATTTTTTGGGTGCAAATAGTAAAATTGAAAAACCCCTCCCCTCTTTCCCCCCAATTTTAGAAATCAAAACAGAAAAGTAATAAAAAAAATTTAAAAATAATTTTGGGCTAAAACGGGGCCCCTTCTTTAAAAAGTCCGATTATTTAATAATAACCCCTTTAAAAAAAACCGCCGGAGAAAACCCATTTTAAAAAAAACAAAAAACCTTCATAAAAAAGCATGGGGGGAATAGGGAAGTGCTTCAAAAACCCCTCAGGGAAATATGCAAAAAGGGGGCCCCCCAAAAACCACAATAGTCCACCCCAAAAAAAAAAGTCCTCAACAAGGGGGAGGGGAAAAATAAAAAGGGGTTAATTTTTTCTAAAAAATGGCGCTGGAAAAAAACAAAGGAAAAAATGTTTTAAAAATTGGGGCCGCACTTATTTTTTAATTTTTTAGGGCACCCGTAAATTTTTTTTATTTTTTAAAAAGCACCTATTTTTTTCTTTTTTTTGCTGAGGAGGGGGGCAAATTTAAAAAGGGCCCCCAAAGCAACCCTTTTCCCTTTGGGGGAAAAAAGGGGAGCCCTATTTTGCCTTTAAAGGTGCCCTTTCCAGGGCTTGGCCCTGCCAAAAGGGAGGGGAGAATTAAAGGGCAAAAAATTTTGGAAAAACATGTTTAAACCTGGGCCCGGGTTTCCCCCCCCAATTTTCTTTAGTGCTTTGAGCCCAAAAACCCTTTTCGTAAACCCTGTTTGATAGAAAGTACGGGAAACCCTCGGGAAAAGCCCAAAAATTTTTCGCATTAATGCCCCCAAAACAAAAGGGGTTTTTTTTTAAAAAACCAATGAAAATTTCTATGTTTTGCCTGCAACCCCCGTAAATATTCCTTAAAATTTAAAAAAGATTGGGGTGTCTTCAACCCAATTTTTTATACATTTTCGCCCCTTAGGTTATGTCACACGGGCTTAAAAAAAGGGAGGTTTTTTTCAAAACCCCTAATGCGCCCCGGGTAACTGCACTAAAAATGGGGGTGAAAAAACGTTCCCTTCATATACGTCTCCCCCTTCCCCACCTTTGCACAAACCCCGAGGGTGGGGGAAGAAGGGACAAAGTCAAATTTTTTCACCCTAATTTCGCAACCCCGGCCCCCCTGCCCCCGGGGTTTTCCCCATCACACCCGGGGTTAAAAAGCGGGCGAAATTCGTCCCCCCAATTAAATTTTTGTTGAACCCGCCTTACTATGTTCACATAGCGTAATTTTGGCCCCAAGTTTCGCCCCGTATTTGCCCCTTAAATACGAGCGAGTGCCCGGGGTAAAAATTTCGGGAATCCCAAAAGAGCTCATAGAAAAAATAAAAGGATTACGGGCCCCCCTCTCCCTGCCGTACAATAAAGACCGTAAATTTTAAAGGCGGGGGATAAAATGACGTTTTAATTAATTTTTGGGGAAAAAAAAAAACGCGCCGGGATTTAAAGAATGTCAATGGGGCCGGCACCCCCATGCTTGGGAGTACGCCCCCGGGGAAAAAAACGCGGGGCCCCCCAAACACAATGAAAAAGTACTGCGGAGCGAATGTACTTTTCCGCAGTAAAATGTTTGAACTTTCCCCTTGAAAAGGGGGAAAATTTTCCCCAAAACCCCCCAAAGCCTTTTTTGTTCCCAATTTTTTTTGGGGAAAAAAAACTTTTTTAAAGCCAAAAATTTTTTGTTTTAAAAGAACCCGTCTTAAAAACCAAAACTAGGCATTTTAAGCGCCGGGAAACGTCACTTTTTGGAAAAAAGCCTTTGAAAAATTGGGGCACCGGGCGCCCCCCTTTGCGAAAAGGCCCATTGAGGCGCCTTACAAATTTTTTTATGCGTCCCATTGGGCAATTTAGGCCCCAAAAGATCATTTCCAAAATACTACCCAATGATTAGCAAATTTCTGGATTTTTGGCCCCTGCGCCCTTTTTTTTTTCAATGTGGGCCCTTTTTTTGATTTCAATTTTCCCCTTTTTTGATACGATTTTTGGGCCCTTTTTTAAAAGGGGCATTAAATTTTTTTATGCAAAGTTTTCCTGACGCCAATTTTTAGAAAGTTTTGGACTTTTCCCGGCGGCACTTTTCACTGATTTAATGCGCCCCCAAAATGGCCCTTGAGGCCCTTCCCCCTTTTCGGGGGCCATGGGCGGGCCCCCCGTTTTTCGGTCCAGCGGCCCCTTTGAGCAGGAAACCAATGTACATTTAAAAGTTGCAGAAGTTTTCATTATAAGGTGATTACGCTTCATTGACATGAAACCAGGAAAATAAAATTTCCTTGGGGTGCAGGGGCCCGTAGGGGTTGTAAAGGGTCATGATGGGACTTCCAACCCACGGTTTTTTTACCCAAAAATTTGATCTTGTTTTTTCCGGGGGGCGGTTCCCGTAAAAGGGCAGGGCTTTTTGCCCCAAATCTTAAAAAACGGGTTCCTCTTCGCTTCTGCATTTTAAATGCAATAAATTTTGATGGCTTTTTGAGAAGTGCCGTGCAAACTAGAGTGTTGTGTGCCCCAGTAAGCCCCATCCAGATTACAGGTGTTTCTATGGAGACCGGTCTCCCGGGATTGCCATGGTGATGGCATTTATAGAACGCACGGAGGAATGCAGCCAAAATAAAACTGGATGAGGGGAGAGTGTCCATTTCAATCACATTTTCCCAGGAGTTGTGCGGCTGTAGGGTGAGATCTGTGGAGAGAACTGGTAGCACACTGGGTGCAGGTGCCGTTTTTCCCAGCACTTCAAGGGCTCCCCAAACGCTTGAGGGAGCGGGGATTGTGATATGCCGCGTGGTAGAGGTGACCTTCACCACAGACAGCATCAGAGGTGCCAGCAACGTCCTGACTCCTATTTAAGACTTGTTGTGCTATATTACACTAGTTTTAACCCCTTGTAAAACTTAAAGGGTTGTCTAATACAACGTTTGCTTTTTATGTAAAGATTTGCAAAAACAAGTCCTTTGCAATATGGTCCATTAACAGTGTCCTATTCCTAGATATCTCTCTTGATGGGCTGCTCAGGGTTTCTCGGGGCGTATAGCCGACCTGTTTCGCCTTTTCATAATAGGGTTCCGCATGGTTGCTATAGTACAACCGTTAAAGTCTAATGATAGGCTGCCAGGCTTTTTGCTTTTGCTACAGACCTTTTTGATCTTCCGTAGGCTCCAGGGCCTACCTATTCCTAAAATCCCCTCTTTTTGGGCTGCCAGCTCCTAGGTCGCTAAGCGAAAACCTGTTTTCTCTTATGATAGGGTGCCCAGCAATGGTCGCTATACTACAGCCTTTTCAATGTCTCTGTATAGGCTGCCTGCTTGTTGCTTTAGACAGCCCCGTTCAAAATTTTCTGATGGCTGCCCGGCTGTTGCACGTACAGACCTTTTTGATCTCCCGATAGGGGGCCCCTGCTGGTTGCTAAAACTTTCAGACCTGTTAATGTCTAATGATAGGCTGCCAGGCGCTTGTTGCTATAG
>JAODAL010031663.1:0-48110 GCA_025379985.1 Phyllomedusa bahiana
AAAAAACGTACCAAAAGTTGCCCGTTTTTCGGGTCCAAAAGCACTCCATTGTTCCTATGGGGATTTACTTGCGTAAAAGGGGAAAAGAATTGAAAGTCAATTCTTAAAACAGATCCCAAAAGGCATCAAAAAAGACGCAAAAAAAAACAATATCGGGATCACTGTTTGAACACGATGCGTGTTTTTACATTGAAACCAATGTAAATCAAACTGACATTGTTAGATACTTTTTTTTAGATCCGTTTTGGGTCCAAAAAACGGATCTGAAAAACGTCTTGTGAACATACCCTAACAGGATAACTCAGAACAAAGGACAAGTCTCAATAGTAGTATTTTTAGATAAAAAGGGGCTTTTACCATTTCCCACATCCTCTCTGTTTCACAACCCAAGACAACTATTTAACACCTTCAACTCTTCTCCGTCTTCCGGTCCCCCTCCCTCATTTTTCTCCTTCAGAATTGTTTCGCTATCACTTTCAAAAAAGTTAACCTCATCAGAGAAAGCTTAAACCACGTCCCAAGCCCACCCCCATCTCCCTCCTCTATACCTGCCAGGCCCACTGCCATTTCTACCTGACAGTCCCTCATCTATTTGTACCTTAACAGTCCTATCCCTGCCCTTTTTTTCTTAATCAAGTTTCAAAAAAATGTGATATGACAAGTTTCCCCTTCATCCTCCAAACCCAAACCTCATAATATAATCTTGACCCATTGCTCCCCTCATCTGGACTTGTGCTGTTTTTATTCCAGCCCTCACCATCTGTTCAACCCATTTTTAACCTCTGGCATCTTCCCTTATCTTTAAAAAATGTCCCCCCAAATCCTTAAAAAAACGTTTTTTTGACCGCTCCTCTCTGTCCAGCGATCACCCCCTTCCCCCTGTTTCCCTTTTTCCTTTAAAATTCTTGAAAAAGCAACCTATTTGAACCCATTTTTTCCATCTCTATCCGCTCTCTTCTTGACCCCTGCAAACTAGGTTTAGATCCCATACTCTATTGAAATTCCCTAAAACCCAAAGTCACCAAAAGACTAGTAACACTAAAAACTCATTCCAAAAACCTGTGTGCTCCTCTTTGATATTTTTTGTCTTACACATGGTTGCACGTAGAAAATCGATCTTTTCAGATGATATTAACTCTGTAACTAAAAAACACAACGAGGATAATGTTTTTTTACAAAGGGGTAAGTTGGAGGCTTGGGCAAGAAATGGAGATTAAAATTTAACACGTAAAAAGAAGGTTTTGCACATGGGGGGGAAAAAATATCCCCATGATTAATGTTAAATGGAAAAAAACGCTGGGTAAAAGTGACATGGAGAAGGATTTGGGGAGCCCTGGGGTCAGAAAAATTTTAATTGTAGCCCCCGGGTGTCAGGCAGCAGTTTCCCAAAGGGCCCAAACAGGTTTAAATGGGGTGTTTTAAAAAGGGGGCATAGATCCCACATGATGAGAACATTATTCCCCCCATTATTTAAGTCACTGGTTAGCCCACACAGGGGAAAATATTTTTGTACAGTTGTTGGCCCCAAGTTCACGGGAAAAGCATTGTAAAAGTTTAAAACAGGTAAAAAAGGGGGGGGAAAACAAAAAAAATTTAAAAGGAGTGTGGGGGGACTACATTTACCCAAAAAAGATTATTAAGATTAGGGTTTTTTTAGTTTAGAGAAAAGCGGATTGGGGGGACATAAAAAATATTTTAAAAAATATTTTAAAGGGGTCAATATAGAGATCTCTCTTAGATTTATTTATATCCGGGACTGTTCCAGAAAAAGGGTGGAATCCCTACGCCTTGAGGAAAGAAAGTTTCTGTCCTTTTCCTTCTCAATTTTCTAGATATCCTGAGACTTCTACTCCTTCCTCCAATATACTTTGAGTCAAATTACTGATTTTCCTGAATGTAATTATACAAGAAGAAATAAAAAAAAAACAAAAAAGCAGTGACCCTACGGATGTAGGCAAATTAAAAAAAAAACCCTTTTTAGTCCCCACGATCAATCTTGATCGGGGACAGTTAAGGGAATGACAGAGAAAAAACGACATGGGTTTTATGGTTCCCCTTACAGCCAAAAGGGCCTAAAAAAGGGGTTTTTGGGGTGCATGTGACTTTCATTTATCCCAGGTCGTGCTTTTTGTGAGCATGGGGAAAACCATAGTGTTTGAGGGTTTGCCATGAAGAGCAGTGCAAAAATTATTTTTTGCTGTGTCCCTCCCCTCCATTTTTACGTGATCTGGGCCCCAATGATACTTTTTCCCCTTTTGGGAAAAAGTAAAAAAAAAAAAAAAAAGTAAAACCCCAAACACACAAAAAAAATTAAAAATTAAAAAAACACTTTACATTTGGCCCTTTTCCCCTTTACAAACCCCAAATAACCCCCCAAAAAAAAAAAAAATTTTAAAAAAGTATGCATTTTTTGGTATCATGGCCAAGCTTTAACAAACCTTCCCCTTTTAAATCTTTCATGTTATTTAACCCTCCGGAAAAACAATGTAAAAAAACAACAAAAAAAAAAAAAAAACATTTAGGGAAAATTGCGATTTTTGTTTATCCCAAAGAAACAAAAAAAAGGAATAAAAAGCAATAAAAAAAATTCATATAAATGCCCCCCCCCCCCCCCCCCCCCCCCAAAAAAAAAAAAAAAAAAAAAAAAAAAAAAAAAAAAAAAAAAAAAAAAAAAAAAAAAAAAAAAAAAAAAAAAAACACAAAAAAAAAAAAAAAAAAAAAAAAAAAAAAAAAAAAAAAAAAAAAAAAAAAAAAAAAAAAAAAAAAAAAAAAAAAAAAAAAAAAAAAAAAAAAAAAAAAAAAAATAAAAAAAAATTTTTTAAATTTTTTTAAAAAAAAAATAAAAAAGAAAAAAAAAAAAAAACAAAAAAAAAAACAAAAAAAATTTTTTAAAAAAAAACAAAAAAAAAAATTGGGGATACCATAAATTTTATCGACCCCCAGAGTTAAAAAATAAAATTGTTTTCATGTACTCCGCCCAAATTTGGTGTTATAAATAAAAAAAAAAAAAACACTACTAGGATTAAGTATTTCTTCCCCTGCCTTTAAAAAAAGATTTAAAAGCAATTTAAAGAGGCCCTTTTCCTTTCCCAAAAAGAAAAAACAAAATAGTTTGGAAGTAAATGGTTCAGCCATCCCCTAACCCTGAGTGGATTTAAAAAGTTTTGTGTTTTTCATTTATATTCTCTGAAAAAAGGCCAAGGGAAAACCCAAAAAATTTGCGGGGTATGTAAACCTTTTAGCCCCAAAATGTAGATACCATGTCCATGCATATATGTACTTTCAACGCTACAAAAAATTAAAAAAATTGTGGTCATATGTAAGATTTGGAAAATACTTATATGGAAAACCCAAAAATTGGGAAAACCCCCAGTTTATTTGCATGTGTATACAGTATATATTCAAGGGGGAGGCAAGCTGGTTTTCTCATTTTTTTTCCATTTTTTAAATTTTGTATTAAAAAATTATTTTTTTATTACCGTTGACCCCCACCAAAACCCAAATTTTTTTATTTTACCTTCAAAAAATAAAGGACTGGTTTTTTGTGAAAAGCCATAACTTGTTTCAGCCAGATCTTCTTGCTCAGGTCACACCCACTATGTTCCTGAGCTGAGCTTGGCTTCAGCACACGCACTGAGTGATAACAAAACGTTCAATGAGGCAGAAGCCCAGGCCCTCTGTGTTATGTATTGCTCTGTAGGACTGGGTTCACCCCCGACCTTTTTTTCCACCCCATTGTGAAACTGTGGCATGGGTTTTTACAGAGAAATTAAAATCCCCCTTTTACTAATTGTATGCCCTATTTCAATAAATGTTGGGAAAAAATTTTTTTTTAAAAGAAAAATTAGTTATATAAAATAGAAGGGGAAAAAATTTACTTTCCCCATTAGCTTAATGTGAATTTGCAGGGCAATGTTTCAGCAATTAAAAGGTTTAATACCGTGGCCCGGGTTTTTGGGCTGAAAAAGGAAAAATGTTTTGGGGACTTTTAAATTTAGGGGGGTTTACAAGGTTTAAAAATTTTTTTTTTTAAATTATCCCTTTATGGAAGACAAAATACAATAGTTTTGAAAAAACCCCTGTAAAGGCCCGGGGTTTACTTCCCGCGTCAGAGGTTTTTTTTTTCTGTGGAAAACCCCTCGATCTTTTCCATAGTGGTTTTTTTGTTGAGAAAAGAAAAAAAACCAAGCAAATTAAATTTTTTCCTTTCAAAAATACAGGGGCACCACAGCAGAAAAAAGGGCAGGGCCCCCCTTTTTAATTAATAGGATCCGTTGGGGCGCTGTGGGTTCTGCAGTGAAAAAGATCCCCCTGGCTTTTTCAACCCCTGTGCCCGGGGGGTTCCAAAACAGGCCCCTTTAAAGCAGAGGGGTTTTTAAAGGGCCCAAAAATGGGCAATTTTTATTTTATCACCCAAAAATTGTTTTTTGAAACTGCAGGGGAAAATGATATGTCATTTTTATAACACAATAAAAATCCGGGTACAATTAAAATCCTAAAAAAAATTTCAGTTGTGTTTTTTTTTTCCGAATTCCCAAATCACAAAGAATTTTTTTTTATTTTAAGTCGGTGGGATTCTGTTTGGGCCAACCAAAAAAAAACAACTCGTTCCAAAAAAAAAACTCTAAAAAGGCAAAGTAAAAAAAACTTTCTGACCTGGGGCAAATAGGCTTTCTGGGCCCCCACTTTTCTGTCCCCGGGACAGAAAGCATTTACAAAAAAAGAACACAAAATAGTCCAAAAGTGCCCAAATGTCTGTGCTGTTGTCCCCTAGGGACACGTTGTGGGATCTGTTGGGATATGTTTTTCCCATATTTTCACATATCCCAACAGAGGTACCAAAAGGGGCCAAAGCACAGTGTGACCCAAAACTAAAAGAATAAAGACCTACCTGCTCTGTATATGGTGGAGGGGTCACCCTGCTCTGCAGGATGACTGCACTGGGGAATTTCTCTATGAAGAGCACAGAGGGGACACCAGAGCAAGAGGCAGAAAAACTGTGGGAGAAGGCAGGTACAAATCCTCTGATGTCCAGCAGCTGCTGACCCCTTATCTCCTGCTCACCTGAACCACTGCTTTCTGCTCTCCAGGGTGACATAGCTGCTGGCCTGCGGTTATGTGAGGGCTTCTCGTGGCTCGGAAGCCGGCACGGAGGAAGCAAATAGTTGTGCTGCCTGCTCCCCGGCCCCGGCTGCCTCACCCATCAATCACACTGTGAGCACAGGCTTCATAGTGTAGCTGCCGGGTGGGGGGCTCCTTCTTTCAGTGGTGTTGGGAAGTGTCTGATGATGCTGCCCCTGCGCTGCTTCTGATTAAAGAGCCCAGGGCAGATTTACCAGCTGTCGTGGGGTCCAGGAAACTTCCCCTATTTGCGGGAGGCTTGCGGACCTTCCGGGACAGTTGGTAAGTATGAGATTCGGGGCACAGGCTGTTTCATTCGGGGCTTGTGCCCTGGATAAAACAGCCTAGCAACGCCCCTGAAACCATGTGATCAATAAACGTCACAAGACAATTAAGGGATAGAAGGAATGGGAGGACAGGGTTCTTTGCCTGGTTCTGGTTCTTAATAAATACAAATTGCAAAGTTTAATATAATACAGTTGTGAGCCCTATAACAAGTAAAAAGATCTTGGAGACCCCTTTACCGCCACAGCCAGTTTTGACTTCCCCAGCAGAGTCCTATTTTTGAAATCTGACGTATCAAATTTGGTCCATACAATCCTTGTTTATTTGCGAAAAATATCAAAATATTGTGAAAATTTTACAAAATTTGTGACCCACTTATACTATTTGACTCAGTCACAAGCCTCAGAGTAGGAGGAGCACCTTCTGGACTTTGTGGTATTATTTTTATTGAAATTTTCTTTAGGCACCATTACAGGTTTGCTGACACCCTAAAGGGGGTAAAGGGCTGGGGTACCAACCTGGGGTAAGAGCTTCCCTTTAGCTCCCTTTGCTCAAAACTCAGGCAGTAAACCACACCCTTTGAACACCTGGAGTACCAGGCTTTTTATAGGCCTCCAGAGACCTTCAAAAACGCCTGTCCTAGCACATGGGAACCGGCACACACCTAAAGCTATAGCCGTTCCAGGAAAGGACCATGTTACCGAACCAACCAGCTAGCACTGTGTCAAAAACCATGGCATGACGCAAAATATTTTTCCCTTCCCTAAACCCAAAACCAGGTCTTCATTGGCATTTTTTGCAGTATTTTTCCCTCTGTACTCCATCTGCTGGAAGAAACATGTAACTGCCTAAAGGTCACTCTGCCACAATAGTTTTTTATGTATTATAACTTTTAAAGAATAGAAAAGCGTTTGTAAAAATTTTTTATCCCCATTCATAGTCCATACCAAATTTTTTTATTTTTCTGTATATGGGACTGATTAAGGGCTTGTATTTTTACAGTGATGGGATTTATATGATTTGATCACTTTTTAGCAAGGTTTTTGTGGGGTGTTTTGAACAAAATACAGCAATCCTGTAGTGTTTTTTTGTTTTTTATTTTTAACAGCGTTCATGGTGGAGTATACTTGACAAGTTTGTTTTACTCGGGGGTTTAAATTTTTTTATGGCAATACCCAATTTATGCAGTTTTAAAAAAAGGCTTTTAAACAAAAAACAAAAATTTTTAGCTTTTTTATTTCGTAACTTTTTATTTTTCCATGTATCGAGCTTTGTAGTGGGATAAACTGATCGGTACCACTTTATCATTTTTGTGACTTTTTGACAGCTTTTAATTCCATTTTTTTTTGGGTGCGCGTGAACAAAAACCAATTCCCCTGACAGATTCATAGGGTTGGTCGTTTCACATGCGGAAATTCCAAATATGCGTACTTTATTTTTGATCTTCTTTGGGACAAATGGTGTCTTGAATTGGGAAAAGGGTGGTGTACGTGTTATTATTTTATTTTTTGTGTTTCACTTTTTTTTGTACTTTTTCACATTTTTAATGACTTTTCCCCAGTACTGTTCTCCATGACCACTGTCAATCACTGTGCCTGGCCATAGTGACATCACATACAGCCCAGAAGCCGTGCAGGGGCTCAGGTGGTGAGAGAGAGCTCTCTCCCTCTGCCTATCCCGTAGATGCCGTAATCGCGATTGATTGCGGCAGCTAAAGGGTTAATCGCACACTGCAAGAGTGAGCTCCGGCCGCAGATGGTGTAGCATGAGGCCAGCTGTATTATACAGCTGTGCCCATGCTTTTGGAGACTCTGCACGATATCCAGGATGTAACTATACGTCCATTTGCGTGAACTCACTTCCCGGTACGTCCAATGTCGGGAAGGGGTTAAGTAAATAAATCATTACCTGCAGTAAGGGAATTACCCTTTATAGGTGCATGATCACTATGATCACATTAATAAAACATGGTGTAAATAACTATATATTCAGACAATTGTAATGTATGGCCAATATATGCATATGCACTACATAAGTAAATAAAATGTCAACACATAAAAATAAATGCTCAAAAATAGAATATCCTAAATATAAAATGCTACAAGCCGATTGTGTGGCAGAAAAAGGAGGGCGGCGCTTGCAACTCTCCAAGGGTACAAAAGTGTATATAGCCAAAAACAAACAATTATGGATGGACAATACAAACAAGGTCCTACCAGATCCTTACTTAACCTATTACACCCTCCAAGAAAAGAAGCGGGGTGTTCGCCCCAAAAAGGGCATCCCCGGCTGGACCTGTCCCTTCCACACACTATCCCTATAGAAAAAAGTGTCCCAACATGTTTCATGCCCCTTTTCCCACAGCTCCTCAGGGGACCGATATAGGGAAATATACGCAGGGCCGCCATACAGGGGGTACAGCCGGTACTCCTGTATGGGGCCCGGTGAAATAGGGGGGCCCGCTTCAAGCAGGCCCCCTTATTTCATATTACATAATAGAGCGCGGCGCAACCAAGCGCCGCGCTCTCATTAGAACCCGGCGGCCGCCCTGGATGGCAGCATGCTGGGAGGGGCCCGCGCTCCCAACACAAGCTGCGCTCCGCCTCCGCCTACATTCAAAATGCGGTGCGTTGCGGGGGGAGGGGCCCGCGCCCCCTCGGCACGCTGCGCTCCGCCTCCTGACATTTCCTACTTACCTTCCTCCCTGGACGCACGCTGTAGCCGGAGCCGGGGCCTCCTTCTCTGTCAGTGGAACAATTGGAATGAGTAGGGCCCCGCCCACAGGGGCGGGCCTCACGGATTCAAGTTGTTCCTCATCCCAGCAGCGACCCCGGACAGAGTGAAGAGGTCCCGGCTCAGGTTACAGCGCAGGAGATGTAAGTAAAGCTGAACCGGGCCCGGACCCCCTCTCGCAGTGCCCCCCTCCGCTCCATAGCCGGCACAGCCATCCGTAGGGCCCCCCCCCCGCTGGCACAGCCCAGCAAAGCTGCCCATGGACCCCACAAGCACAGCCACCCGCAGGGCCCCCCCAGCTGGCCCAGCACAGCCACCCTCAGGGGCCCCCTAGCCGTCACAGCCACCCGCAGGGGCCCCCCAGCCTGCACAGCCGCCCTCAGGGGACCCCCAGCCGTCACAGCCGCCCCAGGGGCCCCCCAGCCGTCACAGCCGCCCTCAGGGGCCCCCCCAGCCGGCACAGCCGCCCACAGGGCCCCCCCACCGCAAAAGCCGCCCCTCAGGGCCCCCCCAGCCGGCACAGCCGCCCTCAGGGGCCCCCCCAGCCGGCACAGCCCGCCCTCAGGGCCCCCCCACCGGCACAGCCGCCCTCCGGGGCCCCCCCAGCCGGCACATCCGCCCTCAGGGGCCCCCCCAGCCCAGCACAGCTGCCCTCAGGGGCCCCCCCAGTCCAGCACAGCTGCCCTCAGGGCCCCCCCAGCCCAGCAAAAGCTGCCCGGGTGCCCCCCAGCACAGCCACCCATGGGGGTCCCCAGCCCAGCCCTGTAGCCCCTGCGGGCCCCCAGCCAGACCAGCACAGCCGCCCGTAGGCCCACAGCCAGACCAGGCAAGCTGGCTGTGAGGGTCACCAGTCCACCCAGCCACATAGCCCGTGGGGGCCTCCAGCTGCTAGCCCTTGCGGCCCTCCAGCCCAGCTGCGTAGCACGTGTGCCCCCCATCGTGTGTGGGGGGGCCCCCTCCTAATCCCAGCTGGGTTTGGGGGGAGGCCCCCCCCCCCCAGCTGGCACAGCCCAGCAAAGCTGCACATGGGACCCCACAGCACAGCCATCCGCAGGGCCCCCCCAGCTGGCCCAGCACAGCCACCCTCAGGGGTCCCCCAGCCTGCACAGCCGCGCTCAGGGGCCCCCCAGCCTGCACAGCCGCCCTCAGGGGCCCCCCAGCCTGCACAGCCGCCCCCAGGGGCCCCCCAGCCTGCACAGCCACCCCCAGGGGCCCCCCAGCCTACACAGCCGCCCTCAGGGGCCCCCCAGCCTACACAGCCGCCCTCAGGGGCCCCCCCAGCCGGCACAGCCGCCCTCAGGGGCCCCCCCAGCCGGCACAGCCGCCCTCAGGGCCCCCCCGCCGGCACAGCCGCCCTCAGGGCCCCCCCAGCCGGCACAGCCGCCCTCAGGGGCCCCCCCAGCCGGCACAGCCGCCCTCAGGGGCCCCCCCAGCCGGCACAGCCGCCCTCACCGCCCCCCCAGCCAGCACGGCCGCCCTCAGGGCCCCCCCCAGCCGGCACCAGCCGCCCTCAGGGGCCCCCCCAGCCGCACAGCCGCCCTCAGGGGCCCCCCCAGCCGGCACACGCCGCCCTCAGGGCCCCCCCAGCCGGCACAGCCGCCCTCAGGGGTCCCCCCAGCCGGCACAGCCACCCTCAGGGGCCCCCCCCAGCTGGCACAGCCACCCTCAGGGGCCCCCCCAGCCGGCACAGCCACCCTCAGGGGCCCCCCCAGCCGGCACAGCCGCCCTCAGGGGCCCCCCCAGCCGGCACAGCCGCCCTCAGGGGCCCCCCCAGCCGGTAGAGCCGCCCTCAGGGGCCCCCCCCCAGTCGCCCTCAGAGGTCCCCCCAGCCGCACAGGCCGCCCACAGGGGTCCCCCCAGCCTGCACAGCCGCCCTCAGGGGCCCCCCAGCCGGCACAGCCGCCCTCAGGGGCCCCCCCAGCCGGCACAGCCGCCCTCAGGGGCCCCCCCCAGCCGGCACAGCCGCCCTCAGGGCCGGCACAGCCGCCCTCAGGGCCCCCCCAGCCGCCCTCAGGGGCCCCCCCAGCCCAGCACAGCTGCCCTCAGGGGCCCCCCCAGCCCAGCACAGCTGCCCTCAGGGGCCCCCCCAGCCCAGCACAGCTGCCCGTGGTGCCCCCCCAGCACAGCCACCCATGGGGGTCCCCAGCCCAGCCCTGTAGCCCATGAGGGCCCCCAGCCAGACCAGCACAGCCGCCCGTAGGGCCCACAGCCAGACCAGGCAAGCTGGCTGTGAGGGTCACCAGTCCACCCAGCCACATAGCCCGTGGGGGCCTCCAGCTGCGTAGCCCTTGCGGCCCTCCAGCCCAGCTGCGTAGCCCGTAGTGGCCCCCAATCGTGTGTGTGGGGGGCCACCTCCTAATCCCAGCTGTGTTTGGGGGGAGTCCTCTCCTCCCCCCAGCTGTGACAGCTGGGGGAGGAGAGGACTCCCCACACATAGATAAGGCTGGGGAGGAGGGGCCCTCTCACACATGGCTGGGGGTCCTAGGGAACCTAAGCTACAGGGGGGCCCTAAGTTACCTACACGGGCCCAAAGCTGCCTAGCTACCGCCCGGGGACCCCATTGTATGTACATACCGACTGTGGGGGCCCCTAAGCTACCTACCTACCGGGCGTCCTGTAATTACCAGGGGGTTATTATTGCCATTTGGGCCTCTATGGATGGGAAAATGATAAAAAAGTGAGGCGTCTCAGATGTTTGTGTTGTAAATTCTACAGGGACGAGTGGTGGACGGAGGAAGTCATCATGGAGGTCTGGACCGAATAGAGAAGAAAAGGGAAAGTGAACGACTCCTCGGACAAGACGTCACCTGTGAGGCCCTAAATGTAAGTAAACTATTTGCAGAGCATGTGTACCTGGTATCTACCACTATAGGGTCACTGTATGGAGGAAATATTGGTCTTGGTATAATGGTTTATTTTCAGTAACTGTATGGAGGTATTATTCAGTATTTTTATGGTGCAGATATGTGGTGATGATGTGGCGGTATTATTAGGTGCTTGTATATTGTTGTTTTGTGATATTGGTCTTGGTATACTGGTTTAGTCAATAACATTATGGTGGTGTTAGTCAGCATATGGTAGTGATGGGGCGGTATTATTTAGTATTTGTATATTGTTGCTTGCCAACATTGGTCTGGGTATACTGGTTTTGTCAGTAACATTATAGTGGTGATCATGTTCTGGTATTTGCTGGCCCTTGTATACGAACTGACCCACAAAATATAGATAAACATAAGTTGTTAAATCCAGCAAGAACTAAATCCCAGAATTTTTTTTTCTTTTTCTGGGGTGGCGACGGTTGCGGGGTGGGGGAGGCGGAGGGGTCGAGTGGGGGGGAGGGGCCCAGACGCTCCAGCTGTATGGGGCCCAAAATTTCTGATGGCGGCCCTGAATATACGTAACGCACAGACTAAAACACGTGGATAGTATAAAGAAAACATTGATCATAAAGGCCCAATTTAGCAAAAATAACATCCAACATAAAACCATAATCAAACCTGATATCCCATGGAACGGACTTCCAGGTATTGCATGGACGCTATGTCCGGCGTCCAGACGCAATAGTTACGCGTCTATCCAGTGCGGATCTTGTCTCCTGTATATGGCCCTATATATTATAGGACTTTATTTGTATAGTGTGTTTATCTTGTCTTAGGTTTTTATACATATTTATTAAAATTTATGGTTTAGCCAAACACAATTTTGTTAATCTGGATTCTTCATGTAGAATTTTTCGTGTAGTTTATGGATACTGGTATGTGACTTTAGTATCCGTTACCTTGCATCTGGTGTTGATTGATTTTTGGAATTCTGAATATAGCCTAGAACACTCACTGGCTATATTCGGAAGTCCCTCAAAAATGATTGGGGATGACGGGTACAAGCACTGCTCTTCTCATTCTATTATATGGTTGGCTTATAGCTAGCTATGAGACGAACTGTTACTGGGTGTTCCTTTGTGGGAACACATCTTTAAAGAGGACCTATGGATTTTGAGGAAAATGCAAAGAGTAGATTAAATAATTAATGCATATAATTAGCAAATTAGATGATTTTCTCAGTATTACAGGGAAACAGATTTTATCTGACTTTTAGCAGTATTAGGTCAAAATCTGGTGATATCATCTTCTTCTCCATGGAGACATAAACTGATTCTGTAAGCACCTGAATGATAAATGTAGCTGTGTGCTCAGTTCAAATCTGGCTAGGTATCAGATAAACAAAGGAGCTTGCTTCAATGAGTGGCTGGTCATTATAATACAATGGAAGACTTTAGTCTCCTTTATTTACAAATTTTCATAAAGCTGGTGGTCTATACCACCTTTGATAGGCACTGTCTTTAAAAAAAAAAAAAAAACAACGTAGCACGAGTAGCAGAAAAATGCCAAAAAGTCACTTATTTTTGCACAAAATAAGGCTTGTCTAAAGCCATTTAGCCCATGTCTGCATGGTAAGGTTTATAGTAATTTGACACCAAAAGATGTGATGTGAGCATTAAGAGGTTTAGAGACAATATTCCAAATAAAAATGATTGGAACCAGGGGTCAGGTTAGAGGCAAGTTATCCTACATGTGGCATGCAACAAATAAGTTTTCATGCAGATAACTAATCTATGATTTCTTCTGTTTACCATGTAAATATTCACCAAAGGACTTAATAACGTGATCCATCAGCTTGATCGTTATCAGACAACTTATTATTACAGTCACTAGGACTTGAATATAGATGATTTTACTTACAGATCTCAGAGAGGTAATTCATTAACTAATGGCAGAGAATAAAATGATCATTATCTTTACAGGTGAGAGATGTCTGGAAATACAAATAGAACATCTCATAAACAACTATCCAACTCTGACTACAGATGGGAGTATGAGTATTATGAGTATGCTCCAGTTTCCTTTGAAGGACTGAAGGCTCACAAATGTAAGTATTGACTTTTTTTCTGTGAGTAAATTTCACATTAAACAATAGTAACAAAGTAATTGGGTCTAAATTGTACTTCGACATTGAGGTTTTATTTAGCCAAACAAGCATTTATGGGAAATTTGGGGAAGATGGCTGTTTTAAGTCAATGGACAGCTTAACCCCTTAAGGACCCAGCCTGTTTTGACCTTCCTGACACAGCCCTATTTTTGAAATCTGGCATATGTCACTTTATGTGAGAATAACTTTTTGACACTTTTACCTACCCATGTGATTCGAGATTGTTTTTCTCGTGACACATTGTGCTTTAAGTTAGTAAGAAATTTTTACCCCATACAATCCTTGTTTGTTTGTGAAAAATATCAAAATTTCATGAAAATTTGGAAAATTTGCGATTTGAAAGTTGAAAAATTTTCTTCTGCGTGCAAGACAGAAAAATTATTCCCCACAAAATAGTTTAATAACTAGAAATCTACCAATGTCCACTATAGGTGGCATCATTTTTTAAAAATGTCTTTTTTTTTTTTTTTACGACATTAGGGCTTAGAAATTTAGTAGTAATTTCTCACATTTTCAAGAAAATTTGCAATATACATTTTTTTTTAGGGACCACTGCAGTTCTGACGTGGCTTTGAGGGGCCTGCATGTTAGATACCCCCCATAAGTGACGCCATCTGAAAAACTAGACCCCTTAACGTATTTACAACACTATTTAGGAAGTTTGATAACCCTTTAGATATTCACAGAAATTATAGCAAAGTGGAGGTGAAAATTTCAAAATTTCCCTTTTTTTGCAGATTTTCAATATTTATTCATTATTCACTGGATTTACAGTAAATGTGACTAGGTAAATGCAACTTAATATCAATTCCCCCAGGTCTGCCCTTTTTTAGAGATATCCCATATGTGGCCCTATGCATTATTTGGCTCACCCATAAGCCCCAGAATAGGAGGAGCACCTACTATACTCTAGGGTCTCTACGATTTTATTTAGGCGCCATTTCAGGTTTGGGGACACCCTAAGGTGCTAAAACTTAATAAACACCCCTAAATAGACCGCATATTGGAAACAACCCCTTAAAGGAATATATCCAGGGGTGCATTGAGTATATAGACCCCACACGGATTCAAAAATTTTTTTTAGCATAAGGCTGTGAAAATTAAAAAACATTTTTTTCCAATAATTTGCAATTTTAGCTTAAAATTTTTTCATATATACAAGGAACCCCTGGAAAAAAAAACCCTAAAACTTTGTTAAGCATTTCTTCCAAGTTGGGCAATACCCTACATGTGGGTGTAAACTGCTGTTTGGCGCATAGCGGGGCGTATAAGGGAGGGAGCGCTATTTGGCTGTTGGAACGCAGATTTTGGTGGGGCCATGTCGCATTTGCAAACCCCCCAAAGTAGCAGAACAGGCGAAACCTTCCAGAAGTCGCCCAAATTTTGGATTCAACACCCATCAGGGATCTCATCTAGGGTGTACTGTGCATTTTGGATGCACAGGTGTTCCATAGTTTTTTTTTTAGCATTGGGCAATGAAAATGGGGGGAAAAACGCAGTTCGGTCATTTTTTTTTGAGTTTAAATTTTACAGCATTTCGCCGTGCAGTGTAAATGAGGGTGATAACTTTACTATGGGGTCGGTTTACAATTACAATGATATAGTTTTTTAATAGTTTTTTCTGTTTTATTACTTTTACACATTTAGAAATACGTCTATAAAAAATTGCGTTTTTTATGTTGTCCTATTCTGACAGCCATAACTTTTTATTTGCTGTGTGCAGAGATGTGTAGGGGCCTGTTTTTTGTGGGATGAGTTGAAGTTTTTATTGGTACCATTATGCGGTGCATATGATGCTATGTTCACTTTTTATTAAGGTTTTTGTGAGATGTTTTGAACAAAATACAGCAATCTTGGTAGTGTTTTTTATTTTTATTTTTTATAGCGGTCACTGTACGGTATATATGACATGGTAGCTTTACTCAGCAGGTCAATACGATTACACCGATACCCAATTTGTATATTTTTTTATGTTTTACTGCTTTTATACAATAAAAACACTTTTATTCAACCAGGAAAATACGTTTTTGCATCGCCATAGTCCGAGAGCCATAACTTTTAAATTTTTCTGTGCTTGGAGCTGTGTAGGGACTTGTTTTTTGCAAGATGAGTTGATGTTTTTATTAGTATCATTTTTGGGGGGACAAGGCTTTTTGATCGCTTTTAAATCCATTTTTTGGAGGCCAGGGTGAAGAAAATACTGCAATCCTAGTAGTGTTTTTTATTTTTTAACAGGGCTCACCATGCAGTATCAGTGATAAGTTAGCTTTACTCTTTGGGTTGCTACGATTATGGCGATACCCTATTTATATAGTTTTTTTTTAAGCTGAAGCACTTAAAAAAAAAAAGAAAAGTGTTTTTAGTGTGTAAAACATTTTTTTTGCATCGCTATCTTTGAGAGCTATACATTTCTATTTTTCCGTATACGAGCTGTTGAGGACTTTTTTTTTGTGGATGAACGACGTTTTAATTGGTACAACTTTGGCGTTTCTATGTTTTTTTGTTCGGTTTTTTTTCCATTTTATGTGCTGCGGAATGTAAAATAATCTTAATTCTGTGTTTTTTTTTTTTTTTTTTTTTTACAAACGTTTAACCGTAACGGTTAATTAACATGACAGATTTATAGGCAGGTCGTTACGCCCCGCGGCTATAACCAAAAAATGGGGACTTTATTTATTTTTGATCATTTTTGGGGCGATTGGTGTTTGTGAAGGGAAAAGGGCGATGTACGTATTTTTATTTTATTTTTTGTGTTTGTGTTTTACATGTTTTTCACTTTTTTTTACTTTTTCACGTTATTTTTTTTACTTTTCCCCATAGGGGATTTGAATGAGAGATCTTTAGATCTCTCATTCAATAGGAATCAGTACATAGCTTGTTGCTATGACTGGTTCCTATGGTAACTGTCAGTCACGATGCCGGGTCATGCCCACAGGGCACGGCCGGCGTCGTGACGTCAAAGACAACCCGGAAGGCATTCTCTGCCTTCCGTGGTGTCTGTAGGGAGGCAGGAGCTCACGGATCGCCCCATCCGTGCGCTGCTGTCGCCGACAGAGACGCCGGCGGAGCGATCTCCTCCTGCGTCTCTCTTAATTATTGCGACCCGATCGTCGCGATAATTAAGGGGTTAACCGGCCCCCCCCCCCGGAGCGATCCGGGGTCGGGGCCGACGCTGCGGGATGTCAGCTGTAATATACAGCTGACACCCTGCGCCGATCGCAGCGAACTCTGCTTTTGAGTTTCGCGCGATCCTCTGGACGTATCCATACGTCCAGGTGCGTGAACCCCCAAACCACCTGGACGTATGGATACGGCCAAGGTCGTGAAGGGGTTAAAGTGAATCTCCGTATAATATGATGTTCTAATTGAAGTCTAAGGGTATATTCACACGGCTGATTTTGACGCTGTTTTCGCAGCTGTTTTTGGAGCATTGCCTCGCCCAAAACAGAATCAAAAATGCCTCCAAAACGCACCCAGTTAATTTTCTTTGACTCATATGTAAAACAGCGTTTTACACACAACGAGGATTTTCAGTGCATTCTTCGTGCTTCTTTGGATGCTAAAAAAGAAGTGTCATGTCTATTCTTGAAGTGTTTTCAATGCTGAAAATCCCCATAGGAGTCAACGGAGAGTTTCAAAACCTCGGCATGGTTTTGACACGATTTTCGGCATTGTTTTTGTTCTGGCTATTAATTTGTATGGGTGTTTCAGAAAGAAAACAGTGTTAGAAAACCTTGTTGAAAACCTCATTGAAAATCTGATCAAATCTTCGCCTGAAAAGTGCTGCATTACGGCGCTGAAAAATCACATACCCTAAAGGGTTCCTATGACAAGCAGCAAATAAATTTATATTTTAATTATTATATATTTGTCCAATAACTTGTTACAATAGACTTGTGCTTAAGAATCTGGTGATCACGCTCCCTGTACTTCTCGGTATCAAGTGGTGGCACTTGGCACACACAGACTTATGTAGCAGCCACTGCCAGTAGATGAGCGATGCTTACACCATCTGTAGTGTGTGAGCTCTGTGATAAAGCTGTTAGTACAGCTGAAGTAAACAACATTATTGCATTATAATGATACCTGTCCAGGGGTAGCATTTATTATGCAGCCAGTGAACAGTCAGGTCTTCAAGTTGATATGTTGGAAATAGTAAAATGCAAGCTTAGGACCAAGGAGATTTTAAGGGTCAAACTGAGATGGCTAAATGATTGGGTATAAATATCTCCAGCACAGCAAGGCTTGTGAGGTGTTTCCCATGTGCTGTGGTTAGTACTCACCAAAAGTGAACTGTTGACAGGGTCATGAGCATAAAGGCTTTCTGATGCAAAGGATTGCTTGTCTGGTCTAATCCCACAATAGAGGTACTACATTACAAATAGCTGAAAATGGTAACGCTGGCTACGACATAAAGGTGTCAGTTTAGGCCGTGTTCACACGGCTTATTCCCGACGGATTTGTGAGCCGTATTGAGCTCACAAATCCGCCGTGAATAAGGGGGCGGGACGGGGGCGGGCCGGAGCGCGGCGGGAGCGCCACTCCCGGCCCCATAGACAATGCATTGTTTTACGGCGCGTCCGCGCCGTTAAATAATGTGCATGTCACTTCTCCTCCCGCGGCGGATTTGCCGACGGGGGAGGAGCGACAAAATTCCACTGTTCTCTATGAGAGCATTACCATTTAAAGACAGGGACGGATTGGCGCCGTACTGAAGCGCAAATCCGGCGCGGAGTACGGCGCCAATCCGTGCCCAAATAAGCCGTGTGAACGAGGCCTAATAGTGGTCTACTGCTGAAAGCATGAAGGCTACGTCTACACGCCACTGGTTTACAGTCGGACTTTATGCAGATTCAGTATTTAGAATCTGCAAAATATCCGACTGTAAATCATTCCCATCGACTCCAATAGAAAAACCTAGCTGTAGTCTACACAGCTCAGATTTTCTGAGATCGAATGTCAAAACCGATGGTTTTGAAAAAAATTTAGGATATCTGTAATCCACTCTGTAATGGTGGATTATAGTACTGTTCAACTAAATAGGGTACCCAAAATCCAAAAACCGCTGAAAAAATGTGCCAGAAAGAGAACATAAACTAAAACAGGGTGTAAAATAGTGGTCAGATTCTAATTAGAATCCGACCAGTATTTTGTCCTTACCGTGTAGACTAAGCCTTACAGTGAGCACTTCAGCATTAGAAGTGAACCATGGCGTAGAGGAAGAAAGTCGCCTCATCTGAAAGATCATATCTTTCACATCATTTAGATGACTGACTGCTTAACTAGAGTAAAAATAGCGCCAAAAAGTACTGTGGAAAGAAGGCAAACCAGCGAAAGTAGTATGATGCTTTGAGCAATGTTCTGCAAAGAAATCTTGGTTCCTGGCATTCTTTTCTAACTTAGAATGTACCGAAACATTGTGGCTGACCAAGTACATCCCTTCATGGTAATAATATTGCCTAATGGCAGTGGCCTCGGTTAGCAGGATAATGCGCCCTGCCACAACTTTAGAAATTGATCTGAAACAATTTGAGGAAAATGACAAAAAGTTCAGCGTGTTGAGCTGGCTTCCAAATTCAACAAAACTCGATCCAAATGACCATCCTTTAAATGTGCTGGAAAAAAGTCTGATCTATGGAGGCCCCACCTCACAACTTACAGCACTTAGAGGATCTTCTGCTAACATCTTAATGCCAGATACCACAACATACCTTTAGAAATCTTGTGAGTCCATGTTTAACCCCTTAAGGACCAGGCGTTTTTTTTTGGTGACACATTCGTTTTTCCCTCCTCGCCTTCTGAAAGCCATAACTTTTTTTATTTTTCCACCTACATAGACACATGAGGGCTTTTATTTTGCGGGACAAGATGTACTTTCTAATGGTTATTCACTATACTATAGAATATCCTGGGAAACCGCAAAAAAATTCCAAGTTGGGCAAATTGTGGAAAAAAAAATATTTTCGCCATGTTTGCGAGGATTTTGCTTTTACGGCGTTCAATCTTCAGTAAATATAATGTGTTATCTGTATTCTACAGGTTGTTACGCATCCGGCAATACCAAACATGTAGGGTTTCCGTTATGTTTTGGTACCGTAAAAAAATTCCAAACATTTTCTATATTTGAAATTTGCGCCACGGCACCATTTTGTGCGACCAATAACTTTTTGTACTAACACCTACGGACGTCAGACAGGGGGCATTTTTTGCAGGCTGAAGTGTACTTTTTATCGCTAGCAGTTTGGAATGCATGCGACTTTTTTGATTTTTATTCCATTTTTTCAGTGACTTAATGACCAAAAAACGCAATTTTGGCGTATGGAATTTTTATTCTTAAACGGTGTTCAGTAAACGGGATAAATGATGTAACATTATTATATATCGGACTGTTTCGGACGCGGTGAAAACAAAGATGTTTAACTATTTATATTATTTTAATGATTTTATTTGTAAAATGGGAAAGGGGGGTGATTTGAACTTTTAATACTTTTTTTTTGTACTTTAAAACTTTTTTTTTTTTTTTACTGTAACATTGAGGACACCTATGGTACTTGACCACTAGGTGGCGCGATTGTTAATACAACCTAATGCATTGCATAGGCAATGCATTAGGGTGTACAAAGATGGCGGTTTCCCCACTTCCTGTCTGCGGACGGAAGTGGGGCAAACCGGCCAGGGTAAGTGATGGGAGCCTTCACAAGGCTCCCCACCACCATGCCCGGTCTCGGATCGGCGCAGCTGCCGATGACCGTACCGATCGGTGCGCGCCACCGATCGGCATTCATTCAGACGCCGCGGCCATCTTTGGTGCGATGTCTGATGGGTAAAACAGCGCCAGCAGGCGGAGCCACCCGCCGTCGTTGTTACTGCCGGGTGTTAGCGGCGATTTGCCGATAACACCCGGCGGCTGTGCAGGGGGGTCGCGGCGCGATCCCCCTGCAAAGCCCCTTAGTGGCCCTGGGATGTACTTATACGCCCAAGGTCGTTAAGGGGTTAAGCAGGTGATTTTCATGTTTTGGCGGATTGTGACATAGTCCTTTTTGGGAGTAAAGAAAAATATAAAACAGTTAAATAAAATCTGCACAAATATAAAAAAGAAACAGAAAAGGTTTTGCCTTGCAAAATGCTTAGGAAAAAAAAAGTGGAAAAAAATTGTATCGCTGCAAATGAAAAAACACATAAGCAATAATGCCAGAATTACATTGTCCAAAATAATATTAAAATGAATCAAAAAGTCTTAGACACCTCAAAACAGTACCAATGTATTTCACAGACTTTTTTTTTAGCATGTGAAAATGAAAATTTAACTTTAGCAATAATATGTGGTTTTAGCTAAAAAGGTTTTATTTTCACAAGGAATCCTGGAGAAACAGCACCCCAAATTTTCCTGCACAATTTCTTATAAGGATGGCAATAACCTATATGTAGTGTAAACCGCTATTTGGGCACATGGCAGGACGTATAAGAGATGGAGCATTATTTTGCTTTTGAAATACAGACAACATGCTTCAGAGAACTCATCTAGGGGTGTATTGAGCATTTTGGGCACACGTGTTTCATATTTTTTTGGGCCTCAAAAAACAAAAACAAAAAAAAAACAAATTCTGCCTTTTTTGGGGTTTCACTTTTACAACTTTCACTGTGCAATATAATTGACATGATAACTTTACTATGCAGGTCGGTACAATTACAACTATATCAGTTGTATAGAGTTTTTTTTTCTGTTTTACTACTTTTACATAATAGAAATTTATTTGTAATAAAAATTGGATTTTTATGTCATCATAGTCTGACAGTCATATCTCTTATTCTGTATATGGAGCGGAGTAAGGGCTTGTTTTTTTTTCGGAATGAATTGATGTTTTTATTGGTACAATTTTGGTGTTCATAAGACACTTTGATCGCTTTTTACCAAGGATTTTGGGAGACGGGATAAACAAAATACAGCAGTGATGCTGGTAGTCTTTTTTTGCAGCAGTCACTGTGCAGAATAAATGAAAATGACACTTTAACTTTACTCAGCAGGTTGGTACGATTACAGTGATATCAAATTCAGACACACATACACTACCGTTCAAAAGTTTGGGGTCACTTAGAAATTTCCTTATTTTTGAAAGAAAAGTTTTTTTTTCAATGAAACTAACATTAAATGAATCAGAAATACACTCTATACATTGTTTAAGTGGTAAATGACTATTCTAGCTGCAAACGTCTGGTTGTTAATGCAATATCTACATGTGTATAGAGGCCCATTTCCAACAACCATCACTCCAGTGTTCTAATGGTACATTGTGTTTGCTAACGGTGTAAGAAAGCTATTGGATATTTTGAAAACCCTAGAAAACCCTTGTGCAAGTATGTTAGCACAGCTGAAAATAGTTTTGCTGATTAGAGAAGCTATAAAACGGACATTCCTTTGAGCTAGTTGAGAATCTGGAGCATTACATTTGCTGGTTTGATTAAACTCGTAAAATGGCCAGAAAAAGAGAACTTTCATGTGAAACTCGACAGTCTATTCTTGTTCTGAGAGAAGAAGACTATTCCATGTGAGAAATTGCCAAGAAACTGAAGATTTCCTACAATGATGTGTAATACTCCCTTCAGAGGAGAGCACAAACAGGCTCTAACCAGAGTGGAAAGAGAAGTGGGAGGCCCCGCTGCACAACTGAGCAACAAGACGAGTACATTAGAGTCTCTAGTTTGAGAAATCTACGCCTCACAGGTCCTCAACTGGCAGCTTCATTAAATAGTACCCACAAAACACCAGTGTCAACGTCTACAGTAAAGAGGCAACTCCGGGATGCTGGCCTTCAGGACAGAGTGGCAAAGAAAAAGCCATATCTGAGACTGGCTAATAAAAGGAAAATATTAATATGGGCTAAAGAACACAGACATTGGACAGAGGAAGATTGGAAAAAAGTGTTATGGACAGACGAATCAAAGTTTGAGATGTTTGGATCACACAGAAGAACATTTGTGAGATGCAGAACAACTGAAAAGATGCTGGAAGAGTGCCTGACGCCATCTGTCAAGCATGGTGGAGCTTATATGATGGTCTGGGGTTGCTTTGGTGCTGGTAAAGTGGTAGATTTGTACAAAGTAAAAGGGATTTTGAATACGGAATGCTATCACTCCATTTTGCAACACCATGCCATACCCTGTGGGCAGCGCTTGATTGGAGCCAAATTTCATCCTGCAACAGGACAATGACCCAAAGCACACCTCCAAATTATGCAAGAACTATTTGGGGAAGAAGCAGGCAGCTGGTATTCTATCTGTAATGGAGTGGCCAGCGCAGTCACCAGATCTTAACCCCATTAAGCTGTTGTGGGAGCAGCTTGATCGTATGGGACGCAAAAAGTGTCCATCAAGCCAATCCAATTGTGGGAGGGGCTTCTGGAAGCATGGTGTGAAATATCTCCAGATTACCTCAGCAAATTAACAGCTAGAATGCCAAAGGTCTGCAATGCTGGAATTGCTGCAAAGGGAGCATTCTTTGACGAAAGCAAAGTTTGAAGTATTATTTCAAATAAAAATCATTATTTCTAACCTTTTCAATGTCTGGACTATATTTCTATTCATTTTGCAACTCATTTGATAAAAGTATGAGTTTCCAGGGAAAACACAAAATTGGGTGACCTCAAACTTTTGAATGGTAGTGTACACACGTATACACACACAAATATATATAGATTATGTTTTACTGCTTTTTACACAATAAAGACAGTTCTTTTTTAGAAAAAGAAAACATGCATTGCCATAGTCTGGGAACTATAACTTTTTTATTTTTCTCTATGTGGAACTGTGTAAGGTCTTTTTTTTCCAAGGGATGAGTTGATGTTTTCATTGGTACCATTTTTTGGTGGAGAAGACTTTTTGGTCGCCTTTAAATATGTTTTTTGGGAGGAAGGATGAAGAAAATACAGCAATTCTGTTTTTATTTTATAGTGCTAATCTCTGGTGACATCACGGACAACCCGGAAACCTTTGTAAGGCTTCCGGAGTGTCATGTAGACCATTGGCACCCTGCAATTGTATGGTGTGGTGCCAATGGAGATAAAGGGAGCTCCTTCACTTTGTCTCTCCTTGAGATGTGTGGTAGCAGTAAACTCCAGTCCCGGCCAATAGCACATGGCCCCTTCTGTAAAATACTGTAGGATGAACTATTTTATTTTTTGTTTTGTTAAGGACCAATGTTTTCAGAGTAAAGAACAAAATCTGTAACTTCCCCTTTAAAATACCTGGATTTATTAGATGGAAACAAACTGTGTATAATACATTTATGTTTAAAGAATATTAGTAATTCATGATCACTTTACATACATTATATGAACCACAAAGAAAACACCCACAACATTAAGTCCTAATAGACTATCAAAATTATATGTGATCAAATAAGATTGTATAGCCTGCGCCCACTAAATGACTGAACTACAAAGTGGAACAAGGGCATTTCTGGGCAGCATTAGCCCTAACCTCTTGCCAAGTTGTGCAGATCTATTTTATATGGTATGTAACCCTTCTCTCCCACTAAAATTCCTGTTCAGAATTGGTCGAGTGACCAAAAAATGCAGTTTTAGATGCAAAACCACATGAACTGTGGAATGTAGTACAGTCTGCTTGGGCTGGAATACCTCTTTTCAGGTGTCAGACGTTAGTGACTCCATGCCACAAAGATGTAAAGTAGTTTTTAGTAATAAGGTTACACAACTAAATAGTAGTTCAGTGATCTACAGAAAAGCTAAATCTGGCGACAAATTTCAGTTTATACTATAAATATTCAAAATGAACAATGAAAATACTCAAACTGCTATTTTTTTTAACAGCCTATTACATTTTTTTCATTGTCATTGTACAATTTGATATTTCGCTCATTTGGATGTGAATGTGCAGAACTCCCAGTGCCTTTGTTTATAGGGAAATAAATAATATGAGAATTGAACTTTTTCTCATTTGTTTGAAACACTGCTATTATTTTGCACATAATTATACATTAAAGAGAACCTGTCACATAGATTATGCCTCCCCTGCTGAGGGCAGAACAAGGTAGTTTCAAACCTGCTGTTTCCAGCACTGTGTCCCTTATTCTGTAAGATGCTGTAGTTTTCGTGTATTTAATGCTCAAATCTGCAGTTTTCAGCCAGAAGAGTCATTCGAAGAGTCCTTCAAAGAGTAAGTTTTTTTCAAACCCGGCCAATCGGAGGTTAGCCCCGCCCACCTCAACTGACAAACCTATTACTTTTAATAGGTAGAAACATGTGAATAACTGTCAGTGGGCGGGGCTAACACCTGCTCATGAATAAGATTTGAGGGGTAAATGCTCTAAAACTGCTGCATCCTACAGAATAAGGGGCACAGCGCTGGGAACAGCAGGTCTGACACTATCTTGTGCTGCCCTCACAAGGGGGGCATAACCTATGTGACAGGTTCCCTTTAAGATTATGTTGCATTGTTGAAGGTTTGTATTTACTCCATTCTATCAAAGTGTATTTTTTTTGCTGCTAATAAGACCACATGGATTTTAAATAAAGAATGTGGTTAATAGTCTCTAAGCAATATTGGTTCTTATAAAGAAGATCATTTTGTCTTGAATGTGTCAGTACCTTGACTGTCTGAAAGTAGTAAAAACTGTTGCTCTCCAAAACCGAATATTATGGGCATTCATGAACCATTTTTTATGGATACACGTGATAGATCTGTCAAAAAGTATACATAGTTGCAGTTCTACACTCAGATACATACAGTAAAATATCAACCTACACATTAATGATTTTACTTACACATTAATATTTATATTTCTTTACAGATTCTATTGTGATTGGATTCTGGGTTGGCCTGGCTGTCTTTGTTATTTTTATGTTTTTTGTTTTGACTTTGTTGACCAAGACAGGAGCTCCACACCAAGAGTAAGTACTTATGTATATATGGTATACATTATAGCACTTTAACCCATTCATGACAGCCGGTCAGAATAATATGCTTCTAAGTTTTTTTTTTTTCCTCCCCCCCTCCAAGAGTCATAACTTTTTCATTTTTCTACCAATATAGAGATGTGAGGGCTTTTATTTTGTGGGACAAGATGTACTTTCTAATGTTGTCATCCACCGTACCATACAATATTCTGGGAAACTGCAAAAAAAAAAAAATCCAAGCGGGAACCTGTGAAAAAAACCATACTTGTGCCATATTTACGGTGGTTTTGTGTTTACGGAATTCAATCTTCGGTGAAAATTATGTGTTATCTGTATTCTACAGGTTGATACGAATCCGGCAATACCAAACATGTAGAGTAGCGTAATCAAAGAGCTTTCCCCTGCTCTGTCGGGTGATCGAGACTCCTGGAGACCCGACAGAGCACAGGGAATGGATGCACAGTCAGCCCTGGGGACCTAGAGTAGCTCCAGGACTGTCTGTGTAAGAAGTCAGCGATCAGGGCAGACTTTTGTGCTGCCCTAATCGCTGCCTGTGTCAAACTGACACAGATTATAACGTATTAGCATATATGAGTATGCTAATACATTACAAATTGTAAATTTTTTTAAAAAAAGTAAAACTGTTATCCCTTCATGGGATTTAAGAAAAAAAAAAGTAAAAAACATAAAAACACACATAGCAAAAAACCTAAACATATTAAGTATCTACACAACCGTAATAACCTGTAGAATTAATCTAACAAGTTATTAAGTGTGAAATGTGAATGGTGTAAAAAAAAATTAAAAACAAAACTTTTTTTTTTTTTTTAAATCTGGAAATAATTTATAAGTGAACTTAAACTATTCTCCCAAAAAGTACAACTTGTCCTGAATAAAATGAGGCCTCATGCAACTGCGTCATTGGAAAAATAAAAAAGTTACGACTGTTGAAACACAATGAGGCAAAAACTAAAAAAAATGTGCTGGTCATTAACTGCTTTTCAGGTGTTCGGCTTAAGGGGTTAAATCCACTGATGACAGTCTCTATGGATAAGGTTGGATGTACTCAATCATTGGGCATTATGAAGTGGGGGTTCTTCAGGATTTGAGGTTTCTGAGGAGTTTCTCCGACACTTGCAAAGGGAGAAAGACAAACAGACAGAACAAGGAGAGAGGGAGGGTGGAAGAAAGGAAAAGAGAGAAAGAAAAAAAGAGGCGCTACCTTGTGTAGTATTAAATGCACAGTTCAGGGAAAGACAATAGTGATCAGCCTCTTACCTTTTTATGTTGCACAAAGCGCTGGTGCAACTCAGTTGCGTACAGAATAAATCCAATGCAGCCACTTCTTTTTTTCTGATCCTCCGTGCTGGGTGACAAACAGGATCAAAATTCCAGGAAAAAGCACTTGTCTCCAGACTTGAAGAAGCGAGGTATGAACCTCGTGAAATGCGTAGTCCAGTTTTAAATAGCTTTTATTTTTATTTGCCCAAACTTAAATGTTCAATGTATTAGAGCAATTGCATGTTTTATATTTTTGGACAGAATGGCGAATATAAAGACCTTTAAAAAAAAATATATATATACTAAAGAGTGTTCTTTATTTTAAAACGCTGGGTCCAAAGCTAGCTTTTACTTGCTATCTGCTCTAACCAGGCTGTATCCATCGCGCCTGGCCTGTCTTCTCTTTTAGAGTGGACAGTCTATATTCTAACAAGTGCTTTTTCCTGGAGGTTTCTGAGGAGGTCACACAAGATTAATGAAATGTGCTTTTTTTCTAAAATGCAGTTTGGGACTAGTGTGAATCTCCGCTAAATAGGATCAAAATTTTTCAACCTTCCTAAACATCCAACAGATATGATTTGTGAAGCTTTTTTCGGGTAGCTTTTACAACAAGTGTTTGATACAGCTGAATAAAATGGTGAACCCTGGTGGCAAATCCTACATTTGTTTTTAAAGTAGGTTTCTACTAATGTAACTTGACAGCTAGCCTTGTGTTAAAGGGGTTTTGCCAAGAAGTCAGTTCCTTACCTGTTATCTGATCAGGAGACAAAATTAACTCAGCATGCTGAGTCACGGGGGAGAGGAAGGGGGTCTGAGCAGAGGAAAGCAGTGCCAGGGAGCGTCTACAATGTTTGCACAAATAATCACATTAGAACCAGTGGGTTCTCTATACAAAAGACAGGATATTTCTCCACAGTCCCTTGCTAGCTCCTTCATGTTCCCTGTCATCAGATAAGAAGTGCAGACAGCACAAGCCTGGCCAGATCAGCTCCTGGTCGTGTCTAATGTAAACTGTCAGGTAACTAAGGGCATGGAAAGAAAGCTGTAGCTCTCAGAGGCTTCACTTTTTGTAATCACATATATTTAGAAAAGTGATTAAATACCCATTTTGGAGAATCCCATGTCAAAATTACATTGTGACAAAACCCCTTTAAGGCCTATTTAAGATTTTAATAAATGTTTCTATTTGTGTAACTTGCCCGTTACCTTTGCAGAATGTCATGCACATGAAAGGGACTCAAAAAAAAACTTTCTCAAAGTATTGTATGAAGTTGGGGTTATCAATTTTAACGGTTCAATTCATAATTCTTAAACATATAATGAGTCAAGCTTTTGGTAAATGGGTTTAAGTTAAGGATTTTTACACTGCATTATTCATGTTTCAATGTAATAGTTGTGAGATTAGAGAAAAAGTGTTTAGAAGAAATTATAAGTTTTGTACAAAAAGTAACTTTCCACCAAGAGTAATGTGCTGGGTCTATACTATTATATACCACGATTAGAGATGGGCGAATTGATTCTAACGAAGTGGAATTAGTTTAGAATTTCAGGAAAACTTCGGTTCTGAACGAAGTCGAAGTTTGGGGTACTTCGGGTGAACGAAGTGTGCTTTTCATTGATAAAATGGCTGCGAGCACATGGTGTTACATGGGGCAAAGAACTCTGGGAGGAAGAAGGGCATAGCTACATGACATGCAGAATGAAGCCTCAGAGATCGGCGGGATTCTGTGACATCACCGCACTATATAAGTCCGGGCGCAACGCTGGGAGCTCATACCGCTCTCACTGTACTGATCAGGGAAGGTGCTGCCGCGGCTGATTGTTACTGAAGAACTGATTTTTATACAGCGATTTTTGTGGGGTGTCTCAGCTTGTCTCAGAGACTGCTTCTCTTAATGTTCTATTTCTGATTTTTTGGGGTATTGGATCTGAAGTCCAGTGTGCGTCCACTGCAGCTGCATATACATTTTAATGCTATCTGCTCACAGCACATTGAATATCCAAGGGGGATCTAAGCCTGTTCCTGTTGTATTCATTTAAGGAAACAGCGTTTTTACAATACAAATACCACTTCATTTTTGGCTGCTCAATTCTTTTGCACAATTTACATCCAGGGGTTAATTAAGCGTTGTTTTTCTGCTGTGGTGACTCCAAGAAACCGTCTTTTTCACCGCCAAAAAATACAATTTTCCTGTAGCATAATTCACAAGCGAAGGTTAATTACAATTTTTTCTCTTGTTGTGTAGCGTAAAAAAATACGCCATTGTAACACGCTACAAAGCTAGTAGTTTGTGGCTGCTCAATTCTTTTGCGCAATTTACATCCAGGGGTTAATTAAGCGTTGTTTTTCTGCTGTGGTGACTCCAAGAAACCCTCTTTTTCACCGCCAAAAAATAAAATTTTCCTGTAGCATAATTCACAAGCGAAGGTTAATTACAATTACTTCTCTTGTTGTGTAGCTAGTAGTTTGTGGCTGCTCAATTCTTTTGCGCAATTTACATCCAAAGGTTAACTAAGTATTTTTCTGTAGTTGTACTCAGTAAAAGAAACTTTCTTTTTCACCGCCACAGAAGAAATTCTGTAGCATAATTCATATCCGAAGGTTAATTAAGCCTGTTTGTGCTTTTACATTCAGTAAAATACACAGAGTTTTTAAACGGCACATACAAGTCAATTTTTCCTGGCCATTTGTGGAGCGTGTGTATTTATCATATACAGATATCTTCATCAAACAGTGTCTGTACATTTTAGAACAAACAGTATGTCAGACAGAGAGGTGGCAGGCTCTTCACCTGCGAGTGGCAGAGGCACAAACATTCCTGGAGCAGGCCCAGGTCGCAGCACAGCAAGGGGACGTCGCAGCAGGGGTCACTCGGTGAGGCCACAACTGCCGGTGTCATCTAGCGGCCGTGTGCTGACTAGCAACCCAAGGGTTTCTTGATTGGTTGACTAGGTCATCCACTTCCTCCCAGATGACATCTGACAACCCCAGCCAAGAGTCGGTGGGAACGTCAGACACAACCCTTAGTTGGCACGGCCCGGGAGCGGGTCAGCGGCCCTCACCTGTCCTCAACCCGCCTCTGTCCCATCCGGTTCCCTCAGCCAGAGATCTACTATGTGGTCTGGGCTCAGCGCCACTATATAACGAGGATGAACAATTTGAGGAGGGCAGTCAGCAGCTACTTGGCAGCGAAGAAATGGGGCCAATATCCCCTGCTTCTTGCAATAGGCAGCAAAGTATAGATGTGGAGAGTGGCATGGGAGGTCATGTTGTGAGGGGTCAGCCTCTGCATACCAAGACCGGTGATGAGGACAGCAGTGACGATGAAACACAAATTGATGATGATGTAGCCGACCGCACTTGGGAGCCGGGTGAAGCAAGGGCTTCATCATCGTCAGGAGAAGAGGGCGTCAGCTTGCGCGTCAGGCAGCGGCGCAGCCAGCAAGTGGGTTGTGTGGCCGTTAGTCAGCAGGGTAGCAGCAGTGTGAGGTCGGGAGCCAAGTGGCCACGGGGTAGAAAACCCGCTTCACAGGTCCAAGAAAGTAGCGGCACAGGGGCTCAGCGAGGCAGCGGCGGTAGTAGTCACTCAGTGCGAAGCGTTGGCGGTAAAATCAGCTACTCGGCGGTGTGGCAGTTCTTTGCTAAGACACCGGAGGAGCCGAATATGGGTATATGTAGAATCTGTGGGCAGAAAGTGAAGCGTGGCCAGGGAGCTAACATTGGCACCACGGCCCTGCGTCAACACATGCAGCGTCACCATCCGGTGGCCTGGGAGAAACGTGGCTCAGATGTGGTGGTCCATCCTGCCGCCGCAGCAGCAGCAGCCAGTGGCACGCATGCCATTGCAGCCAGTCAAGGCTCCACCACCTCTGCAGAAGGTAGCTGTTTCTCTTTGACATCATCTCCCGGTCCAGATGCTCTTGCTCCTTGCTACTCATGGCGCCAGCAGTCGTTCAGCGAGGCGATTGCAAAGAGACAACAGTATGCGTCCAACCATCCTAAGGTGCAGCAGCTGACCATGCTCCTGTCCAAGTTGTTGGTACTGCAGTCCCTCCCTTTCCAAATGGTGGACTCTGCACCATTCAGAGAACTAATGGCTTGTGCTGAGCCGAGATGGAGAGTTCCAAGCCGTAATTTCTTTTCCAAAAAGGCAGTACCAGCACTTCATAAATATGTAGAACAGAAAGTGGGCCAGTCCTTGAGCTTATCGGTTTGTTCCAAGGTGCACGGCAGCGTGGACGTCTGGAGCTGTAACTACGGTCAGGGCCAGTACATGTCCTTTACGGCCCACTGGGTGAATGTGCTTCCTGCCCAGGCACACCAACAACTTGGACAGGAGACGCCGCTTTCTCCTCCACGTTGTCAAACTGCGGCTCCTGCGCCAATGTCCGCCTCCTCCTCCTCCACCACCACCACCATCTCAGCCTCCACAAGTACTGCTCCATCATACCACATGTGTAGGGCACAGCAGTGTCACGCAGTTCTACACCTGGCTTGCCTCGGCGAACGAAGTCACACAGGGAGGAACTGCTCCGCGTCATGCAGCAAGAAATCGATGTGTGGCTTTCTCCGCGCCAACTGCAAATCGGAACCATGGTGACGGACAATGGGAGGAACATGGTGTCCGCGCTGCACTGAGGAGGGAAGGTCCATGCGCCCTGCATGGCGCACGTGTTCAATCTGGTTGTGAAAAGGTTCTTGAAGTCTTCCACAGATCTTCAGAAGATTCTGAAAATGGCCAGGAAACTGTGCATGCACTTTATCCATTCGTACAAAGCCAGGAACACCCTCCTCGAGTTGCAGCGGCAGAACGGCCTCCCCCAACACACTCTGATATGCGATGTTTCCACCCGTTGGAATTCCAGCCTGCACATGTTGGACCGACTGTATGAACAGAGAAAGGCCATTAACGATTTTTTGATGATCCAGGCGGACAGGAGTACTCCCCTGTGTAACTTTGATGTCAGCCAGTGGCAGCTCATGCGTGACACCTGCCGTTTGTTGAGGCCATTCGAGGAGGCGACGTTATTTGTCAGTCGCCAGGACTACGGGATGAATAACGTCATTCCACTGCTTCATGTCCTGGAACAGATGCTGAAAAATCTGTCTGGGCAGGGGACTGGAGATGTGGCTACTACATCTCGCGGCCACATGAGTCTGCTGGGGACTGAAATGGAGGAGGAGGAGGACATTGGAGCAGAAGCATTGTCTGGTGAAATGAGTGGATTTTCTACCCAGGTGACAAGAGAGGAGGAGCAGGAGCAGCTGGAGGAGGTAGATGGAGATGAAGAAGACGAGGCAGATGACCCGCAAGCACCGTGGCAGTATACAGTGGAGATGGAGGTAGGGAGCCCCTCGGAGTCACTTGTGCAGATGGCCCGCAGCATGCTGATTTGCCTGGCTAGTGACAGCCGAATAGTCAGCATCCGGCAGAGGGATACTTCTGCTCTCCACCCTATTGGACCCTCGCTACCGGTCCAAAATGGGAGCCTTTTTCCCAGCTACTGAGAGGGAGGACAAACTCTAATATTATAGGGAAATCCTCCATAGTCAGTCGGCCGCTGCCTATGTGCGGCATCGTCCCTCCTCTGACAGATATGACCTGGGGGTTCCTCAGCGCTCACGTACTACTGCCGCGGCTGCTGGGGGAAGATGGGGGGGGTAGGAGCAGTACCAGCTCCATCAGCAGCAACCTAAGTCTGGAGTCACTGATGAACAGCTTCCTTCACCCGCCTAGTGAGGAGGGCAGTCGCCAGCAGCAGCAGCAGGACCTGGAGCAGTCCCTGAACCAACAGGTGGTGGCCTACATGGACAGCACTCTGCCACCCCAGTTAGAAGATCCGCTGGACTACTGGGCAGCCAAACTGGATGTGTGGCCGCAACTTGCCGAGTTTGCAGTGGAGAAGCTGTCCTGCCCGGCCAGTAGTGTGGCATCAGAGCGGGTGTTCAGTGTGGCGGGGGCCATCGTTACCCCAAGGAGAACCCGCTTGTCCACGGGAAATGTGGAACGACTGACCTTTGTCAAGATGAATCAGGCGTGGATCGGCCAGGATTTCCACACACCAATGCCTTAGGCGTCAGTCTGGGTTTAAACTACCTGCCTCAGCCACTATTCTGATGCCGCCACCCGCCTGATGCCACACATCTGCTGACAGTTTCTCCATCTGCCTACCACCATCTTTACCAGGGACTGGTATTGCCACCCACCTCAACAGTCTGTCATTGTGCCACTCTATGACCTCATGCTGCTGCTGCGGTCACCTACACACTGTGTCATTGTGCCACTGCCTGACCTCATGCTGCTGCTGCCGTGCCCTCCACACTGTGTCATTGTGCCACTCTGTGGCCTACTACTGTTTTGCCACCTCCAGAATGTGATTGTGCCACTGCCTGACCTCATGCTGCTGCTGTGGCTGCTGCCGTGACCTACACACTGTGTTATTGTCCCACTCTGTGGCCTACTCCTGTTTTTGCCACCTCCAGAATGTCATTGTGCCACTGCCTGACCTCATGCTGCTGCTGTGGCTGCTGCCGTGACCTACACACTGTGTCATTGTGCCACTCTGTGGCCTACTCCTTTTTTTGCCACCTCTGGAATGTCATTGTGCCACTGTCTGACCTCATGCTGCTGCTGCTGTTTATGCCGTCAACTCCACACTGTGTCATTGTGCCACTCTTTGGCCTACTCCTGTTTTTGCCACCTCCAGAATGTCATTGTGCCACTTTCTGACCTCATGCTGCTGTGGCTGCCGCCGTCACCTCCACACTCTGTCACTGATGTTGCCACCTGAGCCCTCAGCTTGTTTTTTTCCAGCTGTCGCTGCCATGACTTTATCAGGCTACATTCCCCCTTCAGTTTTTTGTTCAGTTTTGCCCTCTTAAGTGCCCAGGGAATTTTATAGTGAAGCGATTCTAAGAGCGGCGGCAGTCATGTGCGTGTCATACTAAATCACAACATTGTATGAAGATCAAACCAAGCTCCCTCTGCATATTTAAGCATGGCACAATGTTCTATAGCACCCTGCAGGCTCTGTGCAGCCTGTAAATAGCTGTTTTTTAACGTGATTCGTCCCGAAGTAATTCAGAACAAAGTTATTTTTGTCGGGAAATTCGGCGAAGTCACCGAATCGAATTTTTGAGAAATTCACCCATCTCTTACGTCGATTCAAGACAGACTGCACACTGATAAAACTCGCCATTTTTGTATTTAGACAAAAACTATGAAAAAGTCACAGGCCAACTTTTCATTAGTTGCCAGGCAAAATGGGCACCAAGCACAAGATACTGATTCTTCAGCATCAGGAAGATGCCAATAACTCAGAATCAACAGCTAAATCAAACATTTAGGGTTTTTGTGTCCGTTATAGCCTTGATTCTTTTGTAGGAAACATTTTTTTTTCTCAGAAATGTATTTTTGTGTGATTTTTGGTACATTTTTGCTCATTAGAATGTAAGTAATTCAATGATGAGGTTTGGGTTCTGGTCAGTCCATCATGCTTAGAACACTATTATGTTTGTTGCTTGTTAGGTGCACAGCAGTATGCTTGGTGCCATTATATTTCTCTAAAAGGATTTTTTCCTCCAAATCTAATGTTTCTCTATAGGTCTTACATAGTTGTCTAGATTCCGACATTCATAATGTCTTTAACCCCATAAGGACCTTGTGTTATTGTTTGTTGACATGTTTGTTTTTTCCTCCTTGCCTTCCATGAGCCATAACTTTTTATTTTTCCATCTACCTAGACTAATTAGGGCTTTTATTTTGTGGGACAAGATGTACTTTCCAATGGTATCATAGAATATACTGGGAAACCGCAAAAAAAAATTTTTCAAGTGGGGCAAATGTGAAAAAAAATGTACTTGTGCCAAGTTTGCAGGGATTTTTTTAGGGCATTCATTCTCCAGTATAAATGGTGTGTTCTCTGTATGCTGCAGGTTGATACGATTCTGGCAACACCAAATATGTAGGGTTTTTATTATTCTATAGTACCGTAAAAAAAAAAAAATCAAACATTTTCTGTTTCTGAAATTTGTGAGGCGGCGCCATTTTCTGCGACCAATAACTTTTTTGTACTAACACCTACAGACTTGAGTGAGGGGACATTTTTTGTGGACTGAAGTGTACTTTTTATTGGTACCAGTTTGGAATACATGTAACTTTTCTCGATCACTTTTAATTCAATTTTTAGGGGACATGAAATAAACAAAAAAAAACACAATTTTGATGTTTGGAATTTTTCTCTTCTACGATGTTCAGCGTATCGGACAAATGATGTTATATTTTAATCAGACGTGAGATTGGACGCGGTGATATCAAATATGTATAACTTTATTTTTTTTTTTTAATTTGTAAAATGGCAAAAAAGGGGGGGTTGAATTGAACTTTTAATATGTTTTGTTTGTTTTTACTTTAACATCAAGTCCCCCTAGGGTGTTTGACCACTAGGCGGCATGATCATCTATACAGCCTTGTATATACAATGCATAACGGTGTACCAATATGCGTCAGAGAGTAGTGAAACAAAAAGCATGGCAGCGATGGAAGCCTTCACAAGGCTTCCAGCTGCCATGTTAAGCGATCTCACCACAGACGCCCCGATCAGAGTGAGCAATGGTGCGTAGCTATTAGCAGTGGACAGCTGCCGGCACTTGGAAGTAAGTTTACAGTGGTGGCCAAAAGTATTGGCACCCCTGCAATTCTGTCAGATAATACTCAGTTTCTTCCAGAAAATGAGTGCAATCACTGATTCTTTGGTATTATTATCTTCATTTAATTTGTCTTCAATGGAAAACCACAAAAAGAATTGTCATAAAGCCAAATTGGATATAATTCCACACCAAACATAAAAAAGGGGGAGACAAAAGTATTGGCACTGTTTGAAAAATCATGTGATGCTTCTCTAATTTGTGTAATTAACAGCACCTGTAACTTACCTGTGGCACCTAACAGGTGTTGGCAATAACTAAATCACACTTGCAGCCAGTTGACATGGATTAAAGTTGACTCAACCTCTGTCCTGTGTCCTTGTGTGTACCACATTGAGCATGGAGAAAAGAAAGAAGACCAAAGAACTGTCTGAGGACTTGAAAATCCAAATTGTGAGGAAGCATGAGCAATCTCAAGGCTACAAGTCCATCTCCAAAGACCTGAATGTTCCTGTGTCTACCGTGCGCAGTGTCATCAAGAAGTTTAAAGCCCATGGCACTGTGGCTAACCTCCCTAGATGTGGACGGAAAAGAAAAATTGACGAGAGATTTCAACGCAAGATTGTGCGGATGGTGGATAAAGAACCTCGACTAACATCCAAACAAGTTCAAGCTGCCCTGCAGTCCGAGGGTACAACAGTGTCAACCCATACTATCTGTCGGCGTCTGAATGAAAAGGGACTGTATGGTAGGATACCCAGGAAGACCCCACTTCTTACCCCGAGACATAAAAAAGCCAGGCTGGAGTTTGCCCAAACTTACCTGAAAAAGCCTAAAACGTTTCGGAAGAATGTTCTCTGGTCAGATGAGACAAAAGTAGAGCTTTTTGAGAAAGGGAAGAGGAAAACAACAAATCAATCAAGGGGGGGAAACACATTCCCAATCCTTGCCCTCTGGACCAACCACCACTGCTGTGAAATCAGCTACTATACAACCCGTGTCACAAGGGGAGATACAGACAGTAACATCTGGTGCAGCCCAACCGTCTTTTTTAGAACGAACGGTGATGGGCAAATAAAGGATAGAGATGCAATTTATGACTGTGATAATGTGGCTAAACAGATCATTAATTTATCTGATAGAGAGCTCTCTAATGCGGAGATTCGCGTCTTGAGTAGGGGCTTGTCTTTTGTACCAAAGAGATCAATGAACTCCTTTGATTGGATAAAAGACATCCATTTGTTTGCAAGGAAATTAAAGTGGAAATTTTTTTTCAAATTACATGAAAGTAGACAGTGCCAGTCCCTAGGGATTGAACATGATGATTTACCTGGAGTACAATCTCTTATGAGTCTTCTTGACGACAATGAGAGGGATAGATCCGTTGGTCCATTCTCTACATGCCATTTAAAAAGAACGAAGATGCCACCTGTCATTGACGAGAACATAGACATGTTTGTTAAATTAGTTTGTGATGGCATTGAGAGAATTAAGACTGGGGAGAGACTGGTCCAGGGTGAATACAATCTTTCTAAAGATGAATACATGGCATTACGCAATTTAGAACAGGATAGGACCATAGTGGTTAAACCTTCCGATAAAGGTGGAAATATCGTCATTCTAAACCATCTTGACTATAAGAATATGTGTTTATCGATTCTTAATGATACTCAAGGATATGGTCTACTTCGTAGCGATCCTACTGTGGATTTCTTGGCTGAACTTAAGATCATCTCTACAGTTAATAGACCAACGTGAATACCAATTCTTGTTCCCTACATATCCCCAACTATCCACTTTTTATGGACTTCCAAAGGTGCATAAGGGAGTCTCTCCCTTAAAATGCAGGCCTATTATATCTGGCATAGGAAACCTTACACAAAATGTTAGCTCCTACGTTGATCAAATATTGAGCCCTTTTGTCACATCTCTTCCGTCTTATATTAAAGATACCACCGACTTGCTGTTAAAATTGGATGACCTTACTATCAGTGAGGAGTTTTGGCTATGCAGCATAGATGTCGAAGCCTTATATAGCTCCATCCCTCATGACAAAGGTTTGGAGGCTGTCCGCTACTATCTGTCTACGAGGAGCACTTTTTTACAATCCCACAATGATTTTGTATTACAGCTCCTTCAATTCGTTTTGACACACAACTTTTTTGTCTTTGATCGGCGTTTCTTCCACCAGCTCAGGGGCATGGCTATGGGGAGCCCAGTAGCCCCCACGTATGCAAATTTGCTCCTGGGCTGGTGGGAGAACACCATAGTCTTCTCAGAGGAACCTCATGAGTTTGTGGACAGCATCAGCTTCTGGGGCAGGTTCATAGATGACGTTATTATATTTTGGACTGGGTCAAGGGACTCTTATTTTTCTTTTGTTGAGACTCTTAACATCAATCCTATAGGCCTTAGATTCACTTACGAGATTCATTTTTCTGAACTGGTCTTTCTAGATCTACACATTATTAAGGGTCCAAATGGTGCGTTAGAAACAACTGCGTACAGGAAGCCCACGGCGGGGAACAGTTTATTGAGGTGGGAAAGTTCGCATCCCACACCTCTCAAACGCGGTATACCCAAGGGTCAGTACATTAGGATGCATCGAAACTGCTCGAGTCTAGCGTCATTCAAAGAACAGGCTGATTCCCTCAAGAATAGATTTGTTCAATGGGGATATCCCCAAAAAATTCTATCAGAGGCATATAATTTTGCCAGGGATACCGAGAGAAAGATGTTACTAAAGAAACGTATTGTGGATACGCCAATGAATAAGGTGAGAATTATCGGCACATTTGATCAATCATCATCTCAGGTACGAGATTTTATTACCAACTACTGGCCTATCCTTACTCAGGATGGAATCCTTTCCGAATTTGTTGAATCTCGGCCAATTATAACCTTTAGCAAGTTACCTACTTGTTGTGATGGATGTCTGCAGTGGAGCACGCTGTGGAAAATTATTTCTGCTTAAAAGCATTGTTTAATAGAAGAAAATTAATTTCAATTGGGGTCAGGCAGCAGAATAAAAGAAAACAAGTTATACAGTTAACTTTCTGGTTTTAAGTCTCCTTGACAATGAAGAATTTGTTTCTGATGAAAAATGAACTTGAAAAGTCACTGTGACCCGTGGCACTAAATTGTGCAACGACATAAGAAAATAGTGGAGAAGTCTACATAAATGAGAAAATGAATTGCTATATTCATAGAGCTAGGGTCAATCACTGCTATCTGGATACAACCTATAATTTTCTGAACTTAAATAATGTGTCCTTCATCCTGAAACTTTGTAATGACAGACTTCACTTTTCTGTCGCATATATTTCTTTTTTTTTTTTTTTAAAAGTATCTGTGTTTTTTTTTTTTTTTGTCTATGTGAATCGGAAGAAAATGATGTTGCAATTGATACTATAGGAATCTTGCTGCATTCTTTTTATTGCAGTATGTATCTCTGTAGCGTAACTCTACTATATTATTTTAGGGCATTAAACAGGTAAACCTCTTATGACATCTGTAATTGGCCTTAGCTTTTTTCCAGAATTAATGATCATAATTTTCTAAACACTTCTGTATAAATAGAGGACAACCATCTACATTATCAGGCAATTTTTATGCAGGCAAATTAAATACTTACATAAGAGAAACCTTAAAAACCATAGAAAATTGTTTCAAAAAACATATTTAGAGGCTGAAAATGACTGTTACAAAAGTGGCATTACGTATGCAGCTTATTAGTCATGATTTTGAGCAAAATTGAGAAAAATATAGCACACGCAAGGCACTTTGAACCTGGCACAGAAGATTTTTTTGTGCTGCATTCAACAGTTACTCCATGTGACATCACTGACAAGCAAATCTCGCTGCGTATTTTTGTCAGTGGGGCAAAAGATGATAGAAGACTCAATGTGTTTGTTTAAATATTTAATAGCAAGTTGTATATGTGATCAAAAGTCTTTGAATATGGTATTAAAAATGTATAACACTAAGTAATGTCTACTTCTATCTTTTTCCACTCTTTAAAATTAGAAACATGGATCTATCTGAAAAGAGATTCCAAAGGAACAGCTTGGAAGCAGACTTTGGTAGAACATCAGAAGCTGACAGAATCTTTTCCCATCAAGTAGAAGAATCTAGATCACTCTTTCATTGCTTTATAAATGAAGGTGACCAATCAAACAGAGAAAAGTCAATTAACAGATCAGTGGACAATGGTATTATCATTCACCAGACTGTTAGAAACTGTACCGTTGAGGATCCTATTGGTCTAGCAAAATTTAACATACCAAACTTTGTTAACACAGACCAAAACTCATCCTCAGCTGATGAAGAGTTTCTGATTTATGACCCGCCAATTATTTTAGAAACTAAACCAGCTTGTTCAAACCAGCCTAACCTTATTAACTGATCAGACTCGTTGTTCCTTCTAGTATCAGACTGGAAGCATTTGTTAAGCATTGGGAAACCAGCTTGTATTCCATGTTCTCCAAACGTCACTGAAAACATGAACAGAAACTTTTTCTGTGCTTTATATAACAGTACATGCACTAATTTCTATGTTTATGATAATATTTAACTTAAATGGCTTGCATTTTCTAATTTTATACTTGTAATTGGGCACAAAGTGTCTTTTTTACTTGATATTCAGCATTTTACACTTTCTGGAATCTCTCGTTTGATTTTACTTTTTTCTTATACAACACATAAGAGTTGTAATAGAAAAATATGTAGGTGTAAATAAAATTAGCCTTACATTTAAAGGGCTTATCCACTTTTTATTGTTTTCATTTATTATATATAACAGATACACATTAAATTTTCAAATATACAAACCGTATATTAAAAATTCTGCTCTAGTACCTCTTTTATTCAATTACAATTGGCCCCATATCTTGAAAAAAATGGCAATCTTACATCCCACATTCCTGTCTACAGTAGTGGCTTCCAAGGAGTAAAATAAACTGAACGTGGCGTAAGTCATGTGACCTCCTGGCATTCAGCTAGCAGTAGAGTTACATGACATCTATGGGATAAATGAAAATGAAAGAAATAATTATTATGAATATGGTTATTTCAGCACCTTCTTCAGAGAAAAATGTGCGAGCAGGTTCTCCACAGACACAGACAGACATAATAAGACGCTGCTGTAGGTAGTAATTCTGAAGAAGCTCTGCTTCTCAAACTATTGTTACATACCTGAAAAGTGTTACCTGGATAACATGCGTCACATGATTGCTTTTTTCTTATAATTACTCCATGGAAGACAATACTGCGGACAGAAGAGTAGGCTCGATAGGGGCCTACTGCACTTGTATAAAAGACATACAGGAGCAAAATTAACACATGTATCTTAGAAAATTGTATGATTTCCTATTATATCCATAATAAACAAAAAAAATAAAAAAGGGGGAAAACCACTGTAAAAACAGGTGCTGAAAAAAAAAATTAAGTTTAAGCCACGGAACCAATGAGTTACATTGTTACATAGTTTGTAAGGCTGAAAAAAGACAAGACGTCCAACCAGTTTAACCTATTTTGCTAAAGTGTTGCTAAAGTGTTGATCCAGAGGAAGGCAAAAAACCCCAATGAGGTAGAAGCCAATTGTCCTCATTTTAGGGAAAAAATTCCTTCCCGACTCCAATCTGGCAATCGGAAAAATCCCTGGATCAACGACCCTTCTCCAGAATCCTAGACACTATAACTTGTTATATTACATCTAGAAATGTATCCAGACCCTTCTCCGGAGTCCTGTACACATATATGCATTTAGAGCAGCACTGAATCCAATGATTGCCGGACCACCAACCTTGCAACAGATCGCCTTCCTCAAGGGCAGCCAACCCTCTGCTTCAAGAATACAAAATAGAAAATCCAAAACAGCGTCAGCAAAAGCGGTGTCCTTTTATTGATAAGAATCCTGGTACAACAAGTGCAACGTTTCGACCCGATGCAACGGGTCTTTCTCATTCTTGAGAAAGACCCGTTGCATCGGGTCGAAACGTTGCACTTGTTGTACCAGGATTCTTATCAATAAAAGGACACCGCTTTTGCTGACGCCGTTTTGGATTTTCTATTTTGTATTCTCCGGAGTCCTGGTCACTATAATTTGTTATATTTAATCTAGAAATGTATCCAGACCCTTCTTCAGAATCCTAGTCACTATAACTTGTTATATTATTACACTCCAGAAATGCATCCAAACCCTTTTTGAACACTGTTATTGAATTCACCATGACAAGTTCCTCTGACAGAGTCTCACAGTCTCGCTGCTCTTACAGTAAAGAATCCCTTTCTATGTTTATGTAGAAACTTTCGTTCCTCAAGACGTAGAGGATGCCCCCTTGTTCTAGATACAGTTCTGGGTATAAATAAATCTTGGGAGAGATCTCTATATTGACCTTTGATGTATTTAAACATTTATTATGTCCCCCCGAAGCCGTCTTTTCTCTAAACTAAATAACCCTAATCTTGCTAATCTTTCTGGGTATTGCAGTCCACCCAGTCCTTTAATTATTTTTGTTGCCCGCCTTTGTACCTGATCAAGTTCTACAATGTCTTTCCTGCGCACTGGTGCCCAAAACTGTACACAATATTCCATTTGTGGTCTAACCAGTGACTTGTATAATGGGAGAATAATGTTCTCATAATGTGCATCTGTGCCCCTTTTAATACACCCCATGATCCTATTTGCCTTTGCAGCTGCTGTCTGACATTGGCTGCTACAATTAAGTTTACGGTCCACCAGGATTCCCAAGTCCTTCTCCATGTCACTTTTACCCAGTGTTTTTCCATTTAACATGTAGTCATGTAATGGATTTTTCCTCCCCATGTGCATAACCTTGCATTTATCTGTGTTAAACCTCATCTACCATTTCTCTGCCCAGGCCTCCATCTTATCCAGATCCCTTTGTAATAACACATTATCCTCTATTGTGTTGATTACTTTACAGAGTTTAGTATAATCTGCAAAGAATGATATTCTACTGTGCAATCCTTGTGTAAGATCGTTAATGAAAATGTTAAAGAGGATAGGGCCCAATACTGAGCCCTGTGGTACCCCACTAGTAACAGGGATCCAGTCCGAGTATGCACCGTTAATTACCACCCTTTGTTTTCTCTCTTTGAGCCAGTTGCTTACCCACTTGCACACATTTTCCCCCAGTCCAAGCATTCTCATTTTACTTACCAACCTTTTATGTGGCACCGTATCAAATGCTTTAGAAAAATCTAGATATGTGACAACCAGTGCCTCACTCCGATCCAGTTTAGAACTAACTTCCTTACAGAAGCTGATGAGATTAGTTTGCCAGGACCGATCCTTCATAAACCCATGCTGGAACGGAGTTATACATTTATTTTCAGTGAGATAATCCAGAATAGCATCTCTAAGAAAACTTTCAAACATTTTACCCACAATAGAGGTTAAACTTACCGGCCTATAGTTTCCAGAATCACTTTTTGACCCCTTTTTGAATATTGGCACCACATATGCTATGCGCCAGTCCTTTGGGACATACACCGTTTGAGGTTTCAGCTTTAATTTCCAGTGCAGGTTAGGACATGATTAAATTAGTTGCTTTGACAAACTTATTTGACTTTTGTCTACATGTTTTGTTAAATGTAAAGTCTATCATGTTGTCTATGGTTGAATCAACGTGATCAGTTCCTACTGCTATTACCTGCCATATGTTTAACAGATAAACCAGCCATACATCAGTAATACTATTCAAATAACTGCATTACCCTGCTACTAAACAATACAGAGATTTAGTCAGAGTAGAAAAGACACATTTAAATTCTCATTCAATACTGTTGAATTGCTACTTGTTATTCTAATGCTGGTGTTACACATATTGTTTTTGGGAAAAAATGCCACTACAAGCTGTAAGTCAGTAGAGAAATTATAAAACACATTATAACTGCTTTGTTGTAGTTTTTCTCTTTAAATTAAATACTTTTTTTTTTGTCTCAGTGGCACTTTTCCCGCCCAAGCATGATCTGGGTACACTGTTTTTTCAGACAGCATCTGGCATTCTTCTACCATAGACCTCCATTGTTTTTTATTTTCCTGCTAATAAATAAAAGTGTGTGAATGTGTATTTCTTTTTGTTGTGATCTTTTTGTAGCATTTTACAGAATAAATCATGTAATTGAAAGAGGAATCAGAGTCACATGATCTAGGAAATACAGAACTTCTACTGGAAAAAACATGTATTAAAAACATAAGTTTATAAAAAAAAACAAGCAAGCATTAAAAAAGCTTAAATTTCTACAGGCTTTTTTGAGCCTATGAATACACAAAGAAGAGAGAGGTCTGGTTGGAAATAAAAGGGATATTCTGCAGTAACACAGGTAAAATAGCAACAAACATTTGCAGGTATATATTTTAGATTATGTATAATAATAGTAAAAAAAAAAATCTTAAGAATCCAGTTGTGGATTCACAGCTGTATTTTCACAGCAAAATCTAGTACTATAGAATGCAATTCGATTTGTTGCTAATTTCTACATATACATTGAAGTAAAACATCTACAGTGTATCTGCAACATAAATTGACATGCTGCAGATTCAAAATCCGCACTGCATGTCCATTTCCATACAGATTTCAGAAGGTGAGAAATGTAAAAATCACGGCGAAATTGTTGCAACTGTAATTCACTGCAGACTTCGGCACATAACTTTTCCCAGCATATCCATCCCGTGCAAAAGAGCCCTTTTTTGGTGGCATAGTTTACGTTTACATATAAATTACTGCGTAATGTTTTTAAAAGATTTTAGCAGCGTGAAGACAAAGTGTATTTCTGCATTTGTTTTTTTTACATCATTCACATCTTACACTAAATAACCTGTTAGATTAGTTTAACAGGTTATTGTGGATACTTAATATGTGTAGGTTTCTTTTTTTTTTGTGTGTAATGTATACACAATTTTTTTTATTAAATATTTTTATTTTATTCATTTTTTCCCACACTTTGTTTTTTACTTTCCTTTTTTTGTTCCCATTAAGTGATAACTTCTGCATGCTGCTCCACTATGATGTCTGGGGGTCATTTGTTATAATGTTTTGTATTATATTGCTTACTTTAGGAAAGGACCATTTCACAAATAATCAATATAAAACATAATGTTTATGAATAATGTGTAACAAGGGCATACTTACCCTATTAGCCCTATAAAGAAAACCTTACCTGAAGAGGGCTCCCATCCTAAAAAAGGGAAACGAGTACTGCACCCAGTCCCACTCTGGAAGGGTCCAATACTGTTGGAGATGCAATGGCAAAGTGATACAAATATGATACAAAAAATATTCTGCACTGTTGTCTCCTTAACGTAATAGACCATATTTATAGCACATTTGATATTGTCTATTTTAACTGGTTAAGTTCCAAACACAGCCTTCCAGTGAGTTTACCCTATAATTTTACAGGTTCATAAAGGAGTTAGAGAAATAGTGAAAAACATGAAAAACACCTTCCAAAACACCCAAAAAATATTGAAAGACCATGCAAGTACAACAGGTCTATATAAATATAAGGAAATAATACATAAGAGCATAAACAATGTAAAAAGATGGTCCTATTGGGTCACTGTTTAATAACAGCATCTACTCTTGTCCCAAGGTAGAGGTGAGTAGATGGCATGAAGATGAAGCTTTGATAATAAGGAGCACTCTTTTATATGGTCTATGCTCTTATATGTTATTTTCTTGAGTTATTTTGTCCATGTCTCCTGGTTTATATTTAGATAGATATATGTTGTAGCAGCACTGTTTTTAAAAACTCTATTTTGGAATGAGTTTTTAATGGTTGCCTACACACTTTCTTTCATTCCCTAATGAGCCTGTAAAATTATAGGTGAAAAACGTTAGAAGGTTGTGTTTGGAGTGTAACCAGTTGACATTGTCTGTTACGTTAAGGGACAATAGTGCAGAATATTTTTTGTGTCAGATTTATATGTATATCACTTTCCGATTCCATCTCTAACAGTATTGGAAGGGAGAGAGTAGGTCTTTTAGCTACAGGGTGCTGTACCAGGTCACCCTTTTCGGGGCTGGTGCCGTTTAGCAAGTTATTTTTTGGATAGGGATTTATAGTAACCCCCTTTTTTTTTTAAACATTATCAATAAAAAATAGGTTTTTTATTGATTATGTGGGAAAGGGCTCTCACCATTCTGTGAAATTGCATTTGATTTTTTTTTGTGGTCACCTATGATGGAATTGTGTGGTTGCTCCAGTCCACATTTCATTCAAAACTGTCTCTGTGAAATTGTATGATAGAGTTTGTGTTTTGCAATATTTATTTTATTTGTATAATTGTGTGCTATACGGAGATGTTAATATTTAAAACAAAGGTTCAGCTTCTTCACTTTTACTTCTTTCCCCTTCTAATTTTCTTTAGTACTCATCGGTACAAATTCCTTTAATAAACGTTCCTTAAGCAAGCAAAAAAACAACAACAAAAGCTTGTTTAAGAAAAAAAACACTTTATAGACAAAATACAATTTTATAAATAGCTTATTTAACATTCAATATTTTGTACCGTAGAACTGTATGCTATACTATAATGTTAGTGTACAGTAATACACAGAAAGCTTGTTTAGGAAAAAAAAAAGCCTTATGGGCATATTTAAACGGGTTATCAAGGCTTTTAAAACTGATGGCCTATGCTAAGGATAGGCCATCAACTTTAGATAGGTGGAGATATGACTCTGGAAGGGTTGCACTGTTAAAGGGGTTGTCCATCCAAAGACGTCACCAATTCAAAGGACAACTGATAAATGTCGGATCTCTAGGGGTTTCACTAATGAAACCCCCACCGATGGCAAAAACAGCCCCCTGTCTTACTAACTGCGCTTACGCAGCGAGGAAGGCTTTGTTTAGAGCAGTGATCGAACATGTACACTGCTTATTTATTCAGAGTCTATGTGAGTGTCAAAGTTAGCCCAGTACAGTGCTTCACTATCTCCATCGGTCTAATAGACATTGAATGGAACAACTGCTCCAATCAAATCCTTCTTCGGTCCGCAAGTGCAGTGAGTAAGCATGGCGGATTCAGGGCCTGTGTTTTTGCAATCAGTGTGGGTTTCATTGGTAGAACCCCCAGCAATCAGGCATCTTGTTAATAGGTGATAAATGTCTAAGGAGGCACAATCCCTTAAGATTGGGTATTACAGTGATTATACCACACTGATCATGGTGGCTGTTCTTGGACCTTACTGTAGACATGTCTCATTCACTTGAACTGGGCAAAGCTGCAACACCTAGCACAGGATAGGCCATTCATTTTAAAAGCCCAGGTTACTCGTTTTAACATATTATATTTTAAGATACCATTCAATAATGGTTGTGTTATTTGTAAGTCATACTTGTTAATAAATTTCAGATGATGAAGTAGGTATAATAACTCCCTGCTTTTGCAATATTCGGAGAACATCCAATATTGAATCTAATTCTGTTCTAAACTTCTCCAGCTCCATGTTCTTTTGTTGCACAAGTCTCTTCCATTTCTCAATTTCCTTGGCTTGTGTAGCTTCAGCAACATGATGTGTTTGATCAATTATCTGCAAATAGACAGCGGTATGTTCTATCAACAAATGGTGGCAGTCTTTTCCATTTAATAAGCTGTATTCTAAAAATTATACAGTAGCTAAAAACATACACAAGTCCACCAACGTAGTAGTAGTAAGATACCTCTATTTCCGGAAAACATTGTTCTAGCATGAAAAGTGTTTTCTTGGATTTACAAGCAAACAACTGGCAGCTGTATACATACAATGTGTTAACGTTAATCTTTTTATAGGTTGACCTATGGCCGTTCTAAACAGAATTTTTCTGCTTGTATGCTGGGTCATAATCGTAACACTAACAATCCAATTATAGTACATAAAAACCCAGGTTGGAATATGTCATCTAATTACATCTTACAGTTAGCTTTGCTACAGAAATTGATATGCACCAAGTCAAACAATATGTACATATGTAGGCATGTTTGACTAAAACAATAAAATACAGCACATCATTGCAGTGTGAAATTCAGATCCATATCCGTGTTTAAAAAGAAGCCGTCACTGTAAAAAGCACCCCAACTCCTCACACTTTTAAAGCAGTGTCAAGCAATTAATTACAATTTTTTTTTAGAAAATATTCAGTATAACTTTTAACTTACGGATTGACATTTTGGCCATTATTGACCGAGGAGTATTGTGGGAGGTCTTAATAACTGACAACCCACTGGACTCCTCTGCCCAGAATGAACAGGGATTTTAATCAAGTTCTACGGAATCTTTTCCCACAACTCTAAGGGCTTGTCCCCACGGCAAAGGTTATTGGTCAGTTATTCAGACAGTTTGCGGTTTTACAAACAGTCTGAAAGCCGACATGCAACGCTCTCCCATAGACTTTAATAGAAAATCCGTGCAGCGGCCCCCACTGTATGGATTTTCCGCTGGAAGTTTTTTTACACGGCCGGCGTTACAACATGTTCATTTTCCCCCCTTTTTCGGGGAGAACTGAACATGGGGTGCAAGGGGGATGGCCCGAATCGCAAACCCGCGGGACAAAAGCCCCCTGCGTGCCAAAGAAAACAAATACCGGGGTTGGTCTTTGCGTGTAAAAGGGAACCCAAATATCAAAACGTCCACAAATCCTCTTAGACATTTTTAGCTGATCAACACAGGTTTTAACCGGGGGTTTTTCTTTATTCCTTTCTTGTTACTAAAGATTTTAAAAGCTTAAAAGTAGGCCAACATATGCATATTGATAGCTTTCTGTTAAGGAAAAGAATCCACAATGGTCACCAAAATAACTTAAAATTGCTATTATACATTTTACTTTATTGACTTTACTATGCAAAGTAATGCAAATCAGACACTGTATTTGAACTGTGGTTTAAAAAAAAAAAAAAAAAAAAAAAAAAAAAAAACTAAAAAAACTACCCGGACAAAAAGATGACCCCTAAAAAAAAAAAAAATTTTACCATAGGCAGTTAAAAAAGGGGTGCCCTGTAAGTAGCATCACAGGTGTCTTCAAACCTGTAATCAGTCAGTATGCGCATTTAAGCGGGTGAAATGTAGTCACTGTGCTATTTTGTATCATGGTGTGCACCACACTGAACATTGACCAAAAAACAAGGAAAATTTGTCCAGGAG